>JAPKLW010001502.1:0-45232 GCA_026898455.1 Plectranthus barbatus | reverse complement strand
CACAATCTTAGTCTACCAATTTGTCTGGATGTTAACTCTTGGAATCTCCCATGACTGGTGGCTTCACCGCTGGTGAATAGTGTCAGCCAGAACACGTATTCTGCTGGTAGGATTTGTCAGCCTCCTGCTGGTGAAATCCTTCCAACTGGTGAACAGTAGCCAGTCATTAGCTCTTGACTCCACGCTGATGAACAGTGTTAGCATGGGTCTGTCAGTCGTCTGCTGGTGAAATCCTTCACCAGGTAAGAGATTCTCATGCTGATGAACAGTGTCAGCATGAGTCTTGATCAGCTACGACTTACAACTCAAAAGACCTAAACAGGACTTTACATTTGAGACTAGAGCTATTCTAGAGACAAACTGACGCTGGTTGGACTTAGGATTTGATCCACCAAAACACTTAAACACCAAATCAAAAAATCTAAGCTATCAACTGGGGAAGGGAAACTTTGATAATTTTCCCAACAATTTCCCCCTTTTTGGTGCGATCAAAGCCTAACCAGCGAGCACTCAGCTGATGAGGAAACTTACAGAATATTTCTGGGTTTTACAAGTAAACCTATCAGATCTAAACCCATGAAACCACTTCCTCACATCAGCTCTAACCTAAGGATCTTCCCCCTCAAACTGGGAGAGATATTGCTCGATTAAATTATGAAGTAAGAATCTGAGCCAGGTTAGAATTAAAAGATACCAAATGGAGTGCTGGTGCTGATTACACAAAATGTGTAAGTTCAGCTGGTAAGTAAAAAATCAGTAGACATTGGTTGGACAATGAGAAGTTGTCATCAACCCGTCAGTAATCAATCCATTAATGATGTGAAATTACAAATACAGGAAGGACAACTGACTAGTCTAGACTGATACAAAATTACTTACACAAAAAAAATGAAGAGCACAGGACCTATGGCTGAGAAGAAGATCCAGGAGATTGATTTCGATTAGCTAGGTTCCTCAAGATCTCAGTAAGAGCCGCCATGTCTTGTCTGCTCTTCTCCCTTTCCTCAGCAGCTATCCTCCTCTCCTCTTCAGCAAGACGGAACCTCTCAGCCTCGGCACGTGCTCGCGCATCTTCCCCCTCTTGGATCCGCACCAAAAAGGAGTTCACCCCAGAGGTGAAGGTCTCCATTTGTTGCGCCATCTCTGCTCGGTAGGAGGAAAAGCGCTGGTCCATCCTGGCATCAATGAGATCAAGCAGTTGCGCAGGCGGATGGACCTCGGAGAGAGGCTGTGCTGAAACTGCAAGGGAAGAGGAAGGCACATCAGTTGCGGAAGGAGCCGCTGCTGGTTCAGATGCAGCTGATATCTCCATCGGGGCTGGCTCCTCCGCTGGCACTGCAGCAGCTGCTGGTGCCTCTACTTGTACTTCCTCAGCTGGCTCCTCAGCTGATTCCACCACTGGCACTGTGGCTGGAGCTGGCTGGACTTGTTCAGTGAATTCCACCACTTGCCAGTCCATAGAATCAGGGACGAGATCGCCCGAGATAATAGGAACATGAGGGACGGCAAGGGTCAGCCACAAGCCACGAGAAGGATCCTCCTCCACAATATGGTCTACCAGCAAGGCGCAGGCAACCATGTCGAACAGGATAGCATGATAGGGAGGGATCCTTGGGAGGGTAACCAACACTCTGAGGCGTCGGAGCGCGTATGTCAGCTGGTACCCCCGACTGCTGACTCGGAACTAGAGAAAAGGTAACTTGACCTTTTGCCGTGGCGGGAGGCCGGAGCTTCCAGTCAGCTGCCTATACTCTGCAATCTTCAGCAAGTGGCGCTGGATCCTCCTTGTAGACAGTTGCTGGTGGCATTCAGGATCGGTGCCCATGAAAGCATTGGCCCACTCCTCCTCCGCTCTCCAGTAGCCAAGACCCAGCCTGGCATAGAGAACCGCCCGCTTCTCCACAGTCAGCAGGCGCTGGCATCTGTCAAAAATCCTCCATCTCCGGAACTCCAGACATAGTTCCGGATCCACCCTCCAGAGTCTACGGTAGCTGGATATTATCTCGTCATTGACGGCATTTTCCACCTCCACCGTGATGTTCTCAGCATACTCATAGAGAGTGGAGTTGTAATATTCCACTGGCTGCAGAGGCAGGCACCAGTCAGTGATTCTGGAGGCATATACCGACTGGTGGGGGAGTCCGCTGAGAGGTATGATGTTGAATGCAGATGGCTCTGGCACTCTTGAATTATGAAATGCCATCTCCCCGCGTTGCTCCCACCGGTGCACTCCTGTCACTCGTGCCTGGAAAGTATCCTCATCAACCAGTTGATGCTCTTGGATGCAGAGCATGTAAGGACGCCTTTCAGATCGTGCACGCCTAACTGGTGATGTTGAGGATGCTGCTGGTCGCCCAGAAGTTGATGTCGAGGCATCTGTGGATCGGGGGCGACTGGCAGAAGCTTGAGCCTTAGCTTCAAAGTCTGGGAACAGATCCCTTGGCTCCATCCTCTGCACCATTGAGTGATGAACCACCTCCGTAGCTGGCTCCTTCTCTGGCTTCTCAGCCCTTGGTTCCTCTTCATCCTCGGATTCAGAACTGACATCCGAGGAGCTCGCCAGTTGTACCGGGGTGGTCGCCCGCTCTTCTTCTCCTCCACTGGCACCCCCTTGCACGGCCAGTGAGACGTCGTCACCTCCACCACCCCCTTGCACGGGTGGAGGGACATCAGCGGTTTCCTCCTCCGGCTGGTACTCATCCACAAGGGATAGTACATCCTTGTCAGCGCCCATCACCAGCAGGCGTTCAAAAGTTTCTTCAGATAAGATTTCGCCTGGAGCTGGTGCTGGTGGCCTTGCACTTGTGGATTCGAACGCTTTTCCTTTGCCCCTGGTCGCCAGCCTCAGTTGCTCCTGTATTTCCTCCTGGCGCCTGGCCTCAGTCTCAGCCTTGATCTGAGCAAAGCGCTCATCCCTGGCCGCCAGCTCCGCCTCTCTCTTCTGCTTCGCCAGCAGAGCCCGGAGCCTTGACTTGGCCTGCTTCTTCCTCACCAAGGAAGCACTCCTTGCCCTCTTGGCGTGCTTCTCAGCCTTCTGTGCCTTGGTCATGACTCGCTTGCGCTTGCGAGTCATCTTCTCCAGCGTCTCCTCCTCAGTCAGGCCCAGAACGGACTTCTTGACTGGGATGGAGATCTTCCCAGACTCGGGGTGATATGCCACAGCTGATGGTGGCTGCTGGTGCTGGGAAGTCTTAGGCTTCTTGCGGGAGGGCTTCTTGGTGATTTGCGCCTGCATAACTGGTTGAGGGCGACTGCCAGAAGCCTCCACTTCCGCCTCCTCCAGTTGGGTAAAAAGAGACTCGGTCTCCATCTTCCTCTTCAGCGCTGCCCTTGCCTCAGCTGTCAGCGGGAGAGCCACAGCTGGCACTTGCTCTCCCAGGTCTTCCGAGTCCTCCTCAGAAACAACCTCAGCTGGGTCGACTGCTGTCTTTCCCTTCAGCCTCCGCGGCTTATGGTAGTCAGGGCGGGGCAGCTTTGCCTGCTCCTTGGTGGGCGGAATGAAATCCGAACTCACCAGTTGCTCCCCCTGGTCCACTCCATCTCCAATCTCCATCTCCAAAATATGGCTGATCCGCAGCCCAAAGGATACGGAGTGAGTGAACGTCCCATCAATTGGAATGTTGATGTTGCGATCAACATTCTCCAGCAGTCTCCCGAAAAAGAACTCGGCCCAGTTCCCTTCCACGCCATCCACCAGCGCGCACATCACGGAGAATTTGCGCAGGCTCAACTCAGCATATGAGCCAACTTCGCACTGCAGCATCCTGACGACGATGTCGCACACCATCTGCCACTAGTCGTCCATCTCCGACTTCCGCATTCCAGTGCGAAAACTCGTCACCCCCTCCCTCTTCCACTGAGTCCACCGCTTCCTGAACTCCTCTACATCGTTGTGGAAGTAGGTGGCTATCTCCATTCCCTCGTTCCTCAATCCGAACAAGTTGGCGAGGTATTCGGCGCTGACAGTGATCAGATGGCCGAAGACGGAAGTGGTGAAGGACTTCCTCCCGTCAGCAATCACGGCCCGTGCATAGAACTCTGCCACCATATGCGGATGGAAGGTCTCGGGCCTTGCTGTCAGATATTGTCGAAGGCCTTCCCGGTCGATCATCTCGATCAACTCCGCTCCATAATTCTTGCGCGCCAGCTTCTCGTTCAGAATTTTATCTTTCTGAACTTGCGCCGCCCTGATTTGCGCGTTCGAAAGTTGAGCCCTGGTCGCTGGTTTGTTCAACTGAACCAGGCGGGCGAATGGAAGAGTGTAGTCTACATCGTCCATCTGTGTGATGCCCGTGTAAGTCGGCATGTGGGCTTCTGCGACTGGTAAGTCTGGTGAACCAGACGAAGAAGATGTAGATGGTGATGGAGGGTTATCATCTGGTTGTCGGGAAGATGAAGCCATAATTTCAGAAGAAATCTTAAGGAAAGCTTGAGAGAGTAGAGTTTCTGAAATTGAATGATCGTAAAAGGTTTTTTCGTCGAAAGACATCGGGTATTTATACCCAAGTCCATGCAGGATCAGACGATCAAGATTGACGCTCAGCAAGCGGGAATCGACGGTCATCAGCAGGCCCGGTTTCCTGTGCGACGTGCGCGGTCGTGCTGACGTGGGCTACGTCGTGTAGCTGACGTGGCGCTCAGCGATTGGTGGCAACCAAACGTCGGACTGCGCATACGCTGTGCGCATTAAATGTGGCATTAAATGCCGCATTAACTTCTGAGAGCTGTACACGCTACTTGGATTTGAACAATCCCGCCTTTTCTGAGACAGCTGGCAAGACTGGTCATCAGTAGCACATACCAGTTGCATACTTCCCCCTAACTGGTTGGCCTCTTCATCAGTTAGCAACTGATACCACTTGCTGATAGTACTTGCTGCTGGCAGACTTCCATCAGTTATCAGCTGGCAACTGGAAAGATGGAAAATTTGAGCGCTTGGACTCAATTTTATTCCGCATAAACTTCTCTTCTCTTGGAATTGGGAGCTGGGACCCAATTTCGCTTCAACTGATGGCCTATGCTGGCAAGATTCCGCAGTAGACACCAGTTGTTAGATAGAGATACCACTTAAATGAAAACAACTAAGAGCTTGGACTTAGTCGTAATCAGCGTCCTCCAGAAGATCAAGAACAGAATGAGAGCTGGGACTCATTCTTCCTCATCATTTGGGCTCACATCAATCTCCATAAGACCGAGTTTGATGCACAACTCCTTAAATCTTGCTTCTGGCAGTGGCTTGGTGAAGATGTCAGCCAGTTGATCTTCAGTTCTGATATAGTCCACGCTGACATCCTTCTTCTCGACATGATCACGAATGAAGTGATGTCGAATATCTATGTGCTTGGTTCTGGAGTGATGAACCGGATTCTTCGTGATGCACATAGCACTGTTGTTGTCGCAATAGATTGGAACACAGCCAGTGTCCACTTCATAATCTTCCAGTTGTTGCTTGATCCAAATTATTTGAGCACAGCAACTGGCAGCGGCAACATATTCAGCCTCAGTGGTAGATGTAGCAACTGAGTGCTGCTTCTTGCTAAACCAACTGATTAGCTTGTGTCCTAGAAACTGACACGTACCACTGGTACTCTTTCGGTCAATACGGCATCCAGCGAAGTCTGAATCTGAATATCCAATGAGTGTAAGCTCATCATTCCTGGGATACCATATTCCGAGAGATTCAGTCCCCTTCAGATATTTCACTATCCTCTTGGCAGCTTCCATGTGTGACTTCTTCGGATTTGCTTGAAATCTGGCCCACACTCCGACTGAATAAGAAATGTCGGGTCTGCTGGCTGTGAGATAGAGAAGTGATCCAATGATTCCTCGGTAGATGGTAGGATCAACTGATTCACCTTGCTCATCAAGAAATATTTGACAACTGGTGCTCATAGGTATTCTGAGGGACTTAGTTTTCTCTGGGCAATATTTCTGAATTAAATCCTTTGTATACTTCCGCTGGCTGATAAAAATTCCATCAGCTGACTGCTGGACCTGGAGTCCTAGGAAGTATGTTAACTTGCCCATCATACTCATCTGAAATGATGTCTGCATCAGTTGAGAAAACTTCTCGCAGAGAGTTATATTCCTTGATCCGAATATGATGTCATCTACATAGATCTGCACCATTAGCATGTCACCACCATCCTTGAGAAGAAAGAGAGTCCTATCAATCTTCCCTTTCCGAAATCCATTGCTGGTGAGGAATTGTGACAGCGTTTCGTACCAAGCCCTGGGCGCCTGTTTCAATCCATATAGGGCCTTTCTCAGCTTGTACACCTTGGTGCCAACTTCAAAGCCTGGAGGTTGCTCGACATATACCTCCTCTTTTAGCTCGCCATTCAGGAAGGCGCTCTTCACATCCATCTGGAACACTGTGAAGCCGTGATACGCTGCATAAGCAAGGAACAGCCGTATCGCCTCCATTCTGGCAACTGGTGCGAAGGTCTCATCGAAATCGATCCCTTCACACTGCCTGTAACCTTTGGCGACTAATCGAGCTTTGTTTCTGACCACGGTGCCATTCTCATCTCGCTTGTTCTTGAAAACCCACTTGGTGCCAATCACTGACTGATGTGATGGTCTCTCCACCAAGTCCCAAACGTTATTGCGAGTGAATTCTGCAAGCTCCTCTTGCATGGCATTGATCCAATCGGCAGAATCGAGCGCCACTCCTATGGAAGTAGGTTCCATTTGAGAAATAAAGCAACTCAGGAGCGCACTGCCGTGTCGAGTCTTGACAGAACCTTCCGGATCACCGAGAATAGCATCAGTTGGGTGATCCCTCAGCCATTTGGGAGGACCAGCGACTGCTGGTGCCGGCTGTGAAACAGGTTCATCTGTCCTGACGACTGGTGCTTCCATATTTCCACCAGTCAGAGCTGGAAGAATAACTGGCGGTTGAACATCACCAGTTGGAACTGGAACTCCAACAGCTGGTTGATTTTCACCAGTTGGAACTTCTTCGTCAGCTTCTCCGTCTGACTGGCTTCCTGAACCTTCACCAACGTTGTCAGCATCAGCTGGAACATCCATTCCAGCTGGTCCATCGTTGTCTTCTGGCTCAAAGATTCCAGTCGGAATTCCCCCTTGATTTTTGATAGATCCACTCAGGGAGATTGAGTGTAAGGTCTCAGCAAGATCATTTGCATCACCGACCCTCTCAGGTTGCTGATGGGCACCTGAGGGAACTGGTTGTGAAGATGATCCATTCATAGGTCTAGTCGAACCAGTTGGTTGAGCATCGGAAGAATTCCTGCCCAACTGGTCGCTGACATCCTCGACCTCAGGAACATCTTCAGCCAGTTGGCGTAAGGTCCTGCGCACTAAAGTAGCTTCATCAAAAACAACATTGCATGTTATTTCCACAAGCTGGGTAGTCTTGTTAAATACTATATAGCCCTTGTGAGAGGGATGTCCATATCCGACAAACACACCCTCATCAGCCTTAGGCGAGAAAGCATTTAACTTCGACTTCCCATTATTATGGATATAACATGGTGAACCGAATGCACGAAGATGAGCTATAGAAGGCTTACGACCAAAGTACACTTCGTAGGGAGTTTTCTGGAGTCTGTCGTTGATCCCGCTTCTATTCTGAGTGTAGCAGGCAGTCACCAACGCTTCTCCCCAGAAACTCTGTCCCAAGCCGGACTCAGCCAGCATGGACCGGACTGCTTCTTTCAGCGTCCTGTTCCTACGTTCTGCCAGTCCATTCTGCTGCGGTTGCCTTGGTGTAGATCTCTCATGTTTGATCCCGGCCTCCGCGCAAAAATCCATCAGCGGACCGTTGCAGAATTCAGTCCCATTGTCCGAACGAATTCGCTTCACTACTGCTTCGCGTTGCTTCTGCGCTTGGATGATCAACTCAGGAAGAATCACCTTCACCTCATCCTTGGTCCTAAGCAACTTGACCCATGTATAGCGCGAGTAGTCATCGACTACCACCAGCGAATATCGTCTTCCTCCAATGGTTTGCGGCGTTACTGGTCCAAACAGGTCCATATGTAACAGCTCAAGTACCTGACTGGTACTGGGACAAACAGGTGACTGGCTCTTGAAGGACTTCTTGGTTTGCTTGCCTTGCTGGCATGCCTTGCAAATTCCTTCCTTCTTGAACCCACCCTTGGGAAGACCATCTACAAGATCATGCTTGGTTAGGTAATTAATAGTTTTGAAGTTCAAATGACTTAACCTTTTGTGCCACAGCCAGTTAGTCTCCATGGAGCTGGTGGCTACAAAGCATGTATCAGTCTTCCCGCTTTGCCAGTCAACGACATAAAGGCCTCCTTTCCTGACACCTCTCAGCTTGGTCTCACCAGAATCTTCATTCTTGATCTGGCACCCAGACTTGTCAAACACAATGGTATAACCATTGTCGCACAGCTGACTGATGCTCAGGAGGTTGTGCTTCAGGTTGGTAACAAGGGATACGTTGACAATACGCACATCATCTTTCTCTATGCATCCCTTGCTGATAACTCGGCCCTTGGAGTTATCACCAAAGATAACTGGAGGTCCTCTGACCTTGGTGAGCTCAGAAAACAGAAACTCCTCACCAGTCATATGAGCGGAGCAACCACTATCAATGATCCACTCGCTCGACCTCTGAAGCTGACATGCATGACCTAGTTCCTGCAAGAAAAATAGGATCATTTAGGTCCCCGATCATCAGCGGGTCCTGCAGGGTTAGATCTCTGGATCATTCCTTTCGGAATCCAGACTTGAGTAATTTTCAGCTTGGTGTTATCCTTGCTGACATCACTCGTGGCCTTTCCCTTCCTTCTAAAATAATGCATGGATGTATTTTTGGAAGGTGTGGCTGTGTGTGCAGATCCTCTGGAGGTATTCTTCCTCCGAGGGTGTCGGAAATTTCTTTCCGATCTATCGTGTTGCCTTGGTGGTCTCTGAATCTGTGGACCACGTTGATTAGCCTTCCCAGCCCTTAAGAAAAGATTTTGGTTGGGCTCAGGCCTCCAATAGGTATTCCTCCTATTGGGAAGTATCCTTCTCTCAGCATTCCGCTGAGATTTGGATCCCTTGTAAGTATGCTGGCAACTGGCATACTTGTAAGGTTGTGCGTGGAATCTCGGGACAGCTGGTGCTGGCTGTCGGATTCCACTGGCAGCTGACGCTGACTTCCTAGCCTTTGAATATTTCGGCTTAGTCTGCGTCCTGGGGTGAACTGGCGTCCTGTCAGCAGAGGACCTTGCCAGTTGAGGTTCTTGTCGTGATGACTCACCTCTATATCTGGGCTTACGGTTCCTATGCTGATTAGCCATTCGGGACTGACTGGTATTACCAGCTGGTGCTGATGCATTTACCAGTTTGCCCTTACCCTTATGAGTACTGATTTGTTCGGGTTGATTTATGCTCAAATCTTTTGTAAATCCCAACCCGGACTTATCAGAAGGCTTTCTCCAATGACTTAGAGCTGCCTCCAAGTCTTTCGAGCCTTTATTTAGAAAATTGATTCGATTTTCTTGCTCCAGAACGAGATTGTGAAAATTATCTCGCTCAGTTTTTGTAATTTGAAAGTTTTGGAGCAGCTCAAAATGGGTCTTTTTCAAACTTGCTAGCTCTTCGCTGATGGACCTCGATTTTTCAATCTCACTGGTCAAAACAGTAATTTGACCTTTCAGCGAAGCATTTTCACCAGCTAAAACATTTTTTATTTCATAAAATTTTAAAAATTCATGCTGAAGAACATCTAAAGTGACGTCTTCTGAGTCGGAGCAATGCGACTCAGAATCGTCTATGATTTGTACTGGCATGATATGCAATTGAGGAACTGATTGTACCTCATTGTCAGCAGCAAGTGCCAGTTGTTCCTCATCTTCAGCATCTTCTTCAGCTGGCTCTTCTCCGAGAGCTGCCATAAATGCCAGGAGAGCTTCCTCTTCCGACTCTCCATCTGACTCATACTCCCCATCATCATGGTCGGGTATGTCAGGCACCTCAGTCCTTGTCAGCATGGCTTTGGCAACAGCCTTGGAAGCACGCTCTTCAAAGAGCTTCTTCAGCCTTTCCCTCTCAGTTTTGTCCACCTGTGGACATTCAAACTTTAAGTGATCAGGGGATTGGCACTGAAAACAAGCACGAGGAGCTCTCTTGACAAATTTTCCGTCAGATGAGCTAGAAGAAACTCCCTGTTTTGACTTGGCTTTTTCCAGAAGGAAAGCCAGTTTTTTCATCTGTTGCTCTAGTTCTGCGATAGAGCTCTCGCCGCCTTTGGAATGAGATCCTGATGTGGACTGGATCTCCTTCGGCTGGTTGTGCTGTGCAGCGGGTCTCTCAGCATGGAAGGTCTTCTTGTGCTTCCACTTGAAGTCCTTTTTGACGAAGTACGCCTCGTCCTGAGCTTTAATGCTGGAAGACTCAACATTCCTGATGGCCTCATTCTTGTTCACCATCTGGATGTCCCACTCGTGTGCCTGCAACTGAGCAAACAACTCCTTGGGAGTCATCTTGGACAGGTCCTTTTCCTTCAGAGCTGTCGTCTTCACGAACCAATCTTCTTTAGGCATCTTGGACAGGATCTTCGAGTTAAGATCAGCATTGTCGTACTCTCTGCCCAGAGACTTCAGCTCGCTGACAATGGCGTTGAATCTCGCCTCCATCTCCTTGATGGTTTCTCCAGTCAGCATCTGGAAGGACTCATATTTGTCCACTGCAACCTGCAATTTGTTGCGTTTCATTTGGTCAGTTTCTTGACATAGACTATCAAGATAATCCCATACTCCCTTGGCATTATCAAACTGGAGGGCTTCCTCCATCAGCGACTCTGGAAGAGAAGCCAGGATTAACTCGTGAGCAATGGAATCCAACTGATTCCGCTTCCTATCCTCAGAAGTCCATTCGTCTTGGGGCTTTGGGATCACAGCAGCTGGACGATCTCCTAGCTGGTGCTGAATCTTGGTTATCTCAATCGGCCCTGTCTCCAGCACATCTTTCATCTCTGGATGGATGCTCTTAAGAGATATGAGCGACCTCTTCCGCCATATATCATACTTCACAGACTTGTAGTCGAGTAGCTTCGGATTATTCATCTTGAGATACCTGAGCTAAACAGACAAACGAACAAAAAGAGAGAGCGCAAGGAAACGCGGATCACGGTCCTAAGCGACTCAGATACGAACGGTCTGTAAGAACCGTCCGCTCTGATACCACTTGTTGGTCCCGGTTTATCAGGGTATAACTTGGCAGCGGAAAATGTGTTAGTTCGTTTCTTGCACTCTGCTGGTTACTCAGCTGACTGGGACCTTGTCAGCTGGTAAGTCAACTGGCACTATGAGTACTCAGCTGACTGGCGACTGGCTGTTCAGCTGGTAGCTCAAGACTTAGAATATTTTAAGCCTAGTTTGCACAGTTATCAGTTTTCAGATATACACCAGCACTTGAGTGCTGGGTTTCAAATACAAATTTAAATACTGAAAGCAGATAAAGGCAAAGGATTTTTATAGTGGTTCGATCAACTGATCTACGTCCACTCTCCAGTCGACTCACTGGAAATTCACTATAAGAGTAATCCGGTACAAAGTTCCTACGATCTATCTCCAGCTGGTAAATGCCCCGTCTACCAGTCCACTGGATCAACCGCTCCCGGTCCTTGTCCTTCTTCAACTCTTCGTCAGATGGATGGAGTGCGAGCACGTCACTTCAACCTCCTCCTCTGACTGGTTGGGTGTTGAGTTCTCCCAAGAACGTAAATCCTCTACGGCAAACTGCCCGTAATAACTCAAGAGCTGGCTGGCTCTAGAGCTGCTATGTTCTTCCTCAGAAAGAGAAAGAAGACCAAGCGAGGTCTGTAACTTACAAGCTGGAAGCTTGAAGTCTCGTGTTTGAATAAATCAACACACGGATAGCCTTTAGAGAGGCCTCGAAAGTTGTATGCTTTTACTTGCTTGAGTGTAATAAATTTCAGTCTTTCGGTAGGTGAAGAGTTGGCCAAGAACATTGAATGTTGATGGATCCCAGGTATTTATAGCCGAGGGATCCCATTCAAATATTCTAGCCGTTTAGACACATCCGGAAAAGTCTCTGTCTTCGCATGTCCTTCTGACGGCGGCAGGTAGGAATTTCCGGAAAGCGCCATGCTTGTGTCTGCTTTTTCTGACACAGACCTCTATGTGTCAGAACGGCATTATTTCGTCAGTACGAGGAATCGCAACTGGTGTCTTGAACTGATAGACTTTAAGGATATCCTTCCTTAAAGTCTTACTTTGCCAGTATATTCCTCAGACGAATCTTCTTTTTGTCTCTAAGACTCTGGGAGAGCGAATCTTGAATTCTGCTGGTAACATCCGACTGGTAGATCATTCTGGTGATCTTGTGCTGGCAGTCTCTGCTGGTGACTTAGCGCTTGCACAATCTTAGTCTACCAATTTGTCTGGATGTTAACTCTTGGAATCTGCCATGACTGGTGGCTTCACCGCTGGTGAATAGTGTCAGCCAGAACACGTATTCTGCTGGTAGGATTTGTCAGCCTCCTGCTGGTGAAATCCTTCCAACTGGTGAACAGTAGCCAGTCATTAGCTCTTGACTCCACGCTGATGAACAGTGTCAGCATGGGTCTGTCAGTCGTCTGCTGGTGAAATCCTTCACCAGGTAAGAGATTCTCATGCTGATGAACAGTGTCAGCATGAGTCTTGATCAGCTACGACTTACAACTCAAAAGACCTAAACAGGACTTTACATTTGAGACTAGAGCTATTCTAGAGACAAACCGACGCTGGTTGGACTTAGGATTTGATCCACCAAAACACTTAAACACTAAATCAAAAAATCTAAGCTATCAACTGGGGAAGGGAAACTTTGATAATTTTCCCAACATTTGTTAATCACCAAAGTGGTCAAACTTGTATGATTATTTGATTCCAAATTATTTATTCAATTACCCATAGAATAATGGATGCTAATTAAATGTATTGAATTATGGGTATATTGAAATTCATTGTTATAAGGCAGTTATGGATCGCCCAAAGGTTGATTGCTTGTCTTATAATAATGAATATAATTGTGGACAATTGACTTGTACTATTGGTTTATTTATATATCCAAAGATAGTAAATGAATTCAATTGGTACTTGTTATATTGTCAAATAATTGTTTAAATTATTAGCATCATTATGTGTGAATTGTTGTGTGTTGGTGTATCGCCCAAAGGAGATCACCAATATACATGAATTGTTATTTAAGTGGATTGTTTATTTATCATGTGTTTTATGTCTCAAAACTTATGTTTAATTGATTTTATTATGCAGCAATTGTTCCCAATAATATAAGTTCTCATGTCTCGTCTGTTCCAATTTTTAATGGGCTTAATTTCTCTGATTGGAGTGAGCAAGTTCAGTTCCATCTTGGTGTGATGGATCTTGACCTTGCCATTATGGAAGAGAAGCCCGCTGCTATTACTGATGCTAGCAGCGATGAAGAGAAAGCCTATTTTAAAAGTTGGGAAAGGTCTAACAGACTGAGCTTAATGTTCATGAGAATGACTGTCGCAGACAGTATTAAAACAGCTCTCCCTAAAACTGAAAGTTCTAAAGAATTTATGAAGTTTGTGGGAGAGCGCTCTCAAACAGCTGATAAGTCTCTTGCTGGGACACTAATGAGTACACTGACCACCATGAAGTTTGATGGTTCACGTACTATGCATGAACATGTCATTGAAATGACAAACATTGCAGCAAGGCTTAAGACCTTGGGAATGGCTGTGGATGATAACTTCCTAGTACAGTTTATTCTTAACTCGTTACCAACTGAATATGGCCCATTTCAAATGAGCTATAATACCATGAAAGATAAATGGAATGTGCATGAACTGCACAGTATGTTGGTGCAAGAGGAAACGAGACTTAAGAATTTGGGAAGTCATTCAATCCATTATGTGAGCCACCAAGGTAATCAAGGAGCTGGAAAGAAATTCATGAAGAAACATGGTAAGGATAAGAAGCCATTAAAGATCAATGAGGCTTCTAGTAAGATCCAGAAGAAAGAATCAAAGACCCATAACTGTCACTTTTGTGGAAAGCCTGGACATATCCAAAAAGATTGTCCGAAACGTAAGGCTTGGTTCGAAAGGAAAGGTAAGCTTAATGCTTATGTATGCTTCGAATCAAATTTAACTGAAGTTCCACATAATACTTGGTGGATTGATTCTGGATGTACTACTCATGTTTCTAATACGATGCAGGGATTCCTTACAATCCAAACCATAAGCCCGAATGAGAAGTTCGTCTTCATGGGGAATCGAATGAAAGCTCCAATGGAAGCAGTCGGGACTTATCGTTTAATCCTTGACACTGGACATCATTTAGATTTATTGGAAACTCTTTATGTACCTAGTTTATCTAGGAATTTAGTTTCATTATCTAAACTTGATGTTACTGGATACTCTTTCAATTTTGGTAATGGATGTTTCAGTTTATTTAAGCATAATCATCTCATTGGTACTGGTATTCTATGTGATGGTTTATATAAACTGAAATTGGATGGATTGTATTCTGAAACTGTTTTAACTCTGCATCATAATGTTGGCGCTAAACGTGGTTTAGTGAATGAAAGTTCTGCTTTATTGTGGCATAAGCGTTTGGGTCACATTTCTAGAGAAAGAATGGAAAGGCTTGTAAAGAATGAAGTCCTTCCTGATCTAGATTTTACGGACCTGAATATTTGTGTGGATTGTATTAAAGGAAAACAAACAAAACACACAAAGAAAGGAGCCACAAGAAGCACTCAGCTTCTTGAAATTGTGCATACTGATATATGTGGACCTTTTGATGTTCAATCTTTCGGAAAGCAAAAGTACTTTATTACTTTTATTGATGACTATTCACGTTATGGTTATGTCTATCTATTGCATGAAAAGTCACAAGCAGTAGATGCCTTGGGAATCTACTTGAATGAAGTAGAAAGGCAATTAGACAGAAAGGTTAAAGTCATCAGGTCTGATAGAGGTGGTGAGTACTACGGAAGATATGATGAAACTGGGCAACACCCAGGTCCATTTGCAATACTCCTCCAGAAACGTGGCATTTGTGCACAGTATACAATGCCAGGTACACCACAACAAAATGGTGTATCAGAAAGGCGCAATAGAACTTTAATGGATATGGTTAGGAGTATGTTAAGTAATTCAGATTTACCCTTATTTTTGTGGATGTACTGTTTGAAAACTGCCATGTATTTGTTGAACAGGGTTCCTAGCAAAGCAGTTCCTAAGACTCCTTTTGAACTGTGGACTGGCAGGAAACCCAGTTTAAGACACCTGCATGTTTGGGGTTGTCAGGCAGAAGTACGAATTTATAATCCACATGAAAAGAAATTGGATGCAAGAACAATAAGTGGATACTTTATTGGTTATCCAGAAAAGTCAAAAGGGTATATCTTTTACTGTCCTAATCATAGTACGAGAATTGTTGAGACTGGAAATGCAAGGTTTATTGAGATTGGTGAAAACAGTGGGAGTAATGTTTCTCCACGCACTGTGGGTATTAATGAAGTTAGAGTACAAGTCCCTTTGGTTTGTACATCTAACAATAAAGTGAATGTTGCTCCAACTGTTGTATCGAATAACAGTGGAAATGAGCAATCGAATGATGAACCCACAATTGAGCCACCAAATGATGAACCTATTGAAGAAGTACCACAAGAAATAGCATTAAGGAGGTCTGAAAGGCAAAGAAGACCTGCTATTTCGAATGATTATGTGGTATATTTACATGAGTCAGAAACTGACTTAAGTATTAATGATAATGATCCAGTCTCATTTTCACAGGCCATGAGTTGTGATAATTCTGATGAATGGTTAAATGCATGAAAGAAGAGTTGAAATCAATGGAACATAATAGTGTTTGGGACCTTGTAGAATTACCAGAAGGTTGTAAGAGAGTAGGTTGTAAGTGGGTCTTTAAGACCAAACGCGACTCTCATGGTAATCTTGAACGGTACAAGGCCAGACTTGTTGCCAAAGGTTTTACTCAGAAGGATGGAATCGATTATAAAGAGACATTTTCGCCTGTCTCACGAAAGGATTCCTTCAGAATTATCATGACGCTAGTAGCTCATTATGATATGGAGTTACATCAAATGGATGTGAAAACTGCCTTTCTTAATGGAGAATTAGAGGAGGATGTTTATATGAACCAGCCAATGGGTTTTGCAATTAAGGGAAAGGAACACATGGTATGCAAATTAAAGAAATCAATATACGGTCTCAAGCAGGCTTCCCGCCAATGGTATTTGAAGTTTAATAATACCATTGTTTCCTTTGGATTTCAGGAAAACACCGTTGACCGGTGTATATATTTCAAAGTTAGTGGGAGTAAGGTCATATTTTTGATACTGTATGTTGATGATATCTTGCTTGCAACTAATGATCTTGGTCTTCTTCATGAAACCAAGACTTTTCTTTCTAGTAACTTTGAAATGAAAGATATGGGTGAGGCAAGTTATGTGATAGGAATAGAAATATTCCATAATAGATCACAAGGAATGTTAGGCTTGTCTCAGAAAGCTTATATCAATAAAGTACTAGAGAGATTTAGAATGGAAAAGTGCTCAGCATCACCTGTTCCAATTCAGAAAGGAGACAAGTTAAGTCTCGCTCAATGTCCTAAAAATGATTTGGAACGGAAACAAATGGAAGCAATTCCGTATGCATCAGTTGTTGGGAGTATTATGTATGCTCAGACCTGTACTCGACCTGACATAAGCTTTGCAGCTGGAATGTTGGGAAGATACCAAAGCAATCCAGGAATGGAACACTGGAAAGCTGCAAAGAAGGTTCTGAGGTATCTGCAGGGAACAAAGAATCACATGTTTACGTATAGAAGATCTGATCATCTTGAAGTGATTGGATACACGGATTCTGATTTCGCTGGATGCATGGATACAAGGAAATCCACTCTTGGCTATGTATTTCTTTTAGCCGGAGGAGCGATATCGTGGAAAAGTGCAAAACAATCCATTGTTGCTGCATCTACGATGGAAGCTGAATTTGTAGCATGTTTTGAGGCTACAATTCAGGCGAATTGGCTGCGGAACTTTATTTCAGGGCTTAGAATTGTCGACAGTATTGCTAAGCCGCTGAAGTTGTATTGTGATAATTCCGCAGCAGTTTTCTTCTCTAAAAACGACAAGTACTCTAAAGGTGCTAAGCATATGGAGTTAAAGTACTTTGCCGTGAAGGAAGAAGTTCAGAAACAAAGAGTGTCAATAGAACATATTAGCACAAATCTTATGATAGCAGATCCTTTGACGAAAGGACTGCCGCCCAAAACATTTATTGAGCATGTTGAAAGTATGGGCATTATTGATGATAGTATGTATTGAATTTTCATTATGTATTGATACTCTGAGCTCATTTATGATATGTTTCTGATTACCTGTTTCTATTTGCATGCATGATTGTAGTAGATGAATGTAAAACAGGTATTGTCTTGAATAAAAACTTTATGTTGGACCGAATGTATGCTCCAAATGAATGATCATGTTAAAGATGTGACTATATTGTAGTACATGGAAGGGACTATGTCGATTGTGTGACATACAACCGCTATGACTCGATTTAGTTATCTACCTTTAACAATGATATTATGATGGACCCAATGAATGAATATTTAGACTTATCAATGCGCATTATGAAAGTATAATTTATTTTTATCCGTAATGATAATGAAATGTCACATGTGACAAGTGGGAGAATGTAAGATATGTCCCATGTGTGTGATATATTTATTATGGATATAAAGATAAATAAATTATTTATTGGATAAGTTTAAATAATATATGGGTTATCTGGAGCAGATTTAATATTAATTGATATTTGATGGGAATATCAATTTTATGTGGGATATATATTAACCCTATAAATAGGGACTAGGTCCTCAATTCCTGACATAACAGTTTTCTCTCAAACCCTAAAAGCCATCACAAACGTGGGAGAAAAGAAAAGAAGTCAAGGAAGAGAAACACTAGTCTTCTGCAATCTTAATTCTACGATGGAGAAAGGTACGCAATTAATTTGTGAGAATCATTGATTTCAAGATCCTGTAAGTTTTCTATTTTATTGATTTAATAGAAAACCACATGAATAGTTTTACATTTCCTTCATAGAAAAAAGTAATTCCTATTGATTAAAAAAAATTAATTTATCAATTTTATTAACGTGAGATTTAGTGTCATGCCACAACAAGCATTAAACATTTCAGTGGATTTTGCCCGATTTCCTGGAATAAAGATTTACATATTTTAAGTTGAAAATTGATTCCTGTTGCTAGTACTAAGGGAAGGAATATCATTATTCAATTATTTGTTTAGGGATAAATAAGTACCTAGCTATAGTAATTAATTGAGTGAGTTATTTCATAGTTAAAGGTCATAAATCTGATTCGAGAGTTGTTTTATAGTGGATTTGAGAGTAGATGATCCGATTTGGAGGAGAATTTTACTTTTTTTTAAGGTAGAAAGAGAAAATAAATGAACAAGAGTTGGTCTCTTTTTTATTGTGAGACGGATCTAAATACATTATTTTAATAAGTTAAATATATCATTTTATTTTTTAAAATTACATTATTTGCAATAAAGAAAATAAATCATTTACAATAAAGAAACACATCATTTCATTAAATTTGTCTCACAATAAAAATGATGAGATATCATTTGCAATAAAAAAACACATCATTTCATTAAATTCGTCTCACAATAAAAATGATGAGACCGTCTCATATGAGAATTTGCCAATGAACAATCATATATGCAAAATAATAGGTAAACTATATTTTTATTGAATAGTATTTTTTCTTTTGTGGTTGATGAGAGGGGAAAGAGAGACTTGGTAGATACGGCATGTCCACTCCCTATGGGTGATGGATTTGTAATAATTCATATTGTGTTACTTATTTTAGATAAACTTATGAATTCAAGGCATTATAATTTATATATTATAAGATGTATGGGAATGGAAGATCTTCTACGCATAATATTTTATTGCGTCACCCTCGTCATCTTCTTTAATTTATTAATCATAGATTAATAAATTGGATTCCAATCCTTCTTTCAAAGGAATTTGCTTCACACGTTTCTCGTTCATTAATGAAACTCAACTCATTACTCATCTCTATTAAAATCATTCACGATACTTTGCAGATGGGATTTGTGTACTCAAAGAATCCAATTAATTAAACTTATAAATCTCATCAATTCAAAGTCTAATTCTTAATCAGGGGTAGCTATATGTAAGAATAGTTTGGTGATCACACACACACACATATATATATATATATAATCCTTTATTAAATACGGAAATAAAGAAGAAATGATGGATTATTATGGGGTATCCGTATCTTATATCCACCGTCGAAAAATCCCTCTAAATAAAATGTAACCACGTGATGGGGTAGTTAGTTAGCTACAGGCTGCTGCTAGCTAGCTGCATCTCTTTTTTCATGCAAACACAATCCATGTTTTGTGGTCATTCAATGTTACTCCTACTTTTTCTATAATTATTTCTCACTATCAATTGCCTTTGCTTAAATGGTTTCAATTTTGCATTCGTTTTCATTTTATCATTTGAAGATGGAATATTGATGATGGGATTGAGTTTCAGCTGGGACTGAGATTTCGATATTAGTATGATATTATTTGCTTTAGTCGAATACAAGAAGCTTTCGACACAAGATACCCAATAACAATCTCAACAATTGAGGGCTACCCACCAGTGGCGGATCCAGAAACTAATAATTGAGGATACAATATATAACTAAAATCTAAATGGAGACACATTATGTGAAAATATCTATAAATAATATGTAATTATATATAAAATAATAATAATACATATATATAGTAAAAATAAAAAATAAAAAAGTTGGGGGTATAGTTGTACCCCATATGATGTGTGGATTCGCATCTGCTACCCACATGCACCATAATTCACCACAAATTCAGTCCCCTCCCCAACCCGAACATGGATTCTGATATCACTTGTTGGGACAGAGACTCGAACATTAGTATGATATATTATCTATTTTGGACCGAGCGCAAACCCAAACAAGTTTGTTTTTGGACTCTCAAAATGCTTCATATTAACGGAGTTAATTGTGCACTCTTATATAAGGAAATTTTTCCCTGCCATGAACATGGGCTTTGATACCACTTGTTGGGACCGAGATTTCGATATTAGTATAATATTATCTATTTTGGATCAAGGATAAACATGTACGAATTTGTTTTTGGGCATCTCCCAAAAGACCTTATACAAGGAAATTCTTCCCCAGGCCAAACATGGGCTCTGATACCACTTTTGAACGATACTCTGACATTAATATGATATTGCTCGCTTTGAACCGAGCACAAGCCCACACGAATTTATGTTTTGACATTTCCCCAAACTTCATACACTAATAAAGTTAATTGTGGACTCTTTTATAAGAAAATTCTTCTTTCCCTCGTCAATGTGAGATAACATAGATTTGTCAACCAACAATTTCCCGCTGTGCTGCAGACCCTTGCCCCATGTATTATGGACTATCATTTTAAAGCAAGCTCACACTTGCTTAAAGATACAATCACTACATTGTATAATACATTTTTTTTTTTTTTTTTGAATTGAGTGATAAAATGATTCGTTTAGTTTTACCACCCATAAAATGAAAGGATAGAAGTCGAAGCTTTCCAACCAAAGGATAGGGCAATCTTTTTGAAATGAAATGACGTTCGATTAATCAAGAATTCACATTTTTAACGTTTTACCGGATCCATTTAACATATAAAGATTTTCGAATAAAAGTTTTTGTTATAAATTCTAGATTCTTTATTTCTCTACTTAAAAAACACACAATCTTACATATTCAAAGTTTATTGATTAAGCTTCTCGAAGGGATTGTTATAAAATTATAATAGTACAACTTGAACAAGAATTTTTTTTATTGTTTTTTAAAAAAACTCTTTATATAGCACTGTGGAATCTTCTGTCACTTTCTGTGTGCACGTTATCAAATTTATTATTTTAATGAGATTTATATATAAATAAAAATCAAGAACGATATATATACTTGATTCTAGTCAATATTTATCAATTAAATTAAAAAAATGAAATCCATAAATCTTGATTTTAAATTATTCAACTTTATTGACCAACTAATAATATATATATTATTATTAAATTCTAAAATATAATTAAAGATCATAAAACAAGGTAAATTTTTGTATAAAAAGGACTTGCATTTTTTTTAGACAGGTTTATGATAGAATATATCTCAACAATATCTTTTAGATATGCTTTCTAGATTTCATTTATCTTGTATTTAGGGTTTTCTATAGTTTACGTATATCTCTTTGTACTCTATATATATTCATCAATAAAGTACTTTACGTTTTGCGGAAAACCCTATCATGGTATCACCCTATTAACGATCCCACCCTCCCTCCTCTCTCTCCAATCGTCCCTCCCATCTTCTTCCTCACGTCGCAAATTATGGTCGCCGATCCTCTTCCTCTCTCAACCCTCATTCACATGGTGACGATCAAATTATCGTCGTCCAATTTTCTTCTGTGGAGATCGCAACTCATACCCCTGCTCACGTGTCAGGGTTTCATGAAGTAGGTAGATGGCTGCCACCGCCGCCTGCCACCCTTACTTCGCCGAACCGGACAGTCACCTCCAATCCGGCTTATTCAGAATGGCAAACTCAAGACCAACGTCTCCTTTGCATGTTGCTTTCTACGTTATCCGAAGAGGCGATGGCTGAAGTGCTGGGCTGCTCCACGTCCCGTGCCGTCTGGCTTGCCCTGGATTCAGCCTTCAGCAACGAGTCCAAAACATGTGAACTCCGACTCAAGGACGATCTTCGACTTATTAAACGAGGCTCGCGCACGGTTACAGAATACGGTCGAGATTTCAAGGCCATCTGCGACCAGTTAGCCGCCATCAGACGTCCAGTCGATGATACAGACAAGGCCCACTGGTTTCTTCGCAGCCTTGGCTCGTCGTTCGCCTCCTTCTCCGTCGCTCAGATGGCTCTCACCACTCTCCCCTCCTTTCGTGACTTGTTGTCCAAGGAAGAAAATTTTTCCTTGTTTCAGGATTCGATGGAGAACAATCCCTCATCTCAAGTTGCATTCTATGGACAATCTCACTCATCCACGTCGCCTCGCCCCAGCAACAACGACCGCCCTACCTCCAACAATAATTCGCGCAACAACCAGCGCCGTCGGGGCAAAAACAAAAACAACCAGCATCGACCTCCGCATTGCCAGATCTACCGACAGAATGGTCATTATGCAAGTGATTGTCCTGACCGATATTCGCGGTCCACGCCGGCGAACATTGCTGAGGCTTTTAATGCCAACTGCTCTATCTCTCCGGCCTCTTCCTCTGACTGGTTTTTGGACACAGGTGCTTCAGCCCATATGACTCCTAATGACTCGGTTCTCGACACATCTCAGCCATATTCTGGTTCGGATCGTGTTATTGTTGGTAATGGTGCACATCTTTCTATTCTCGTATTGGTCGTTTTGCTATTTCTAATTCTCTAAACTTATTGGACGTTCTGGTTGTTCCGTCTCTCACGAAGAACTTACTCTCTGTTAGTAAGCTCACCAATGATTATCCTATTGATATATTATTTTCTGATCGCTGTTTTACTATCCAGAATCGTCACAGCAAGGCCGTCCTCGCCAGCGGTCGTCGTAGTGCTGGTCTATACATTCTAGAGCATGTGCAGCCGGCTTTTATCTCTCAGCTTCAATCTAATCACCTGCGTGCATCATTTGAGTTCTGGCATAGTAGATTAGGTCATATTTCCTTTGATTCCATTACTTTGCTTAGTAAACAACGTCATATCTCTGTTACATCTTGTTTACCTAGGCCTGACATTTGTTCTTTTTGTCAAACTGTAAAGAGTTCTCGTTTACAATTTACATTGAATGAAAAACGATCGACTTTTGTTTTGGATTTAATTCATTGTGATTTATAGGGACCTGCACCTGTTTTATCTACTGGCTCTTTTCGCTATTATGTTATTTTCATTGACGACTTTAGCAGATTCACATGGTTCTATCCACTGGCCCGAAAATCAGATTTTTTCTCAGTTTTACAATCATTCACGACTCTCGTGGAAAATCAATTCTCTCGCTTAGTCAAAATCTTTCAGAGTGATGGTGGATCAGAATTTACCAACAATGTCGTCCAACAATTCTTTCAAGCCAAGGGCATTCTCCACCGCCAATCATGTCCGTATACACATTCTCAGAATGGTAGAGCTGAACGCAAACATCGCCACATCACGGAGACGGGACTAGCACTCTTATTCCAGTCACACCTTCCAATGCCGATGTGGGTCGATGCCTTTTCAACGGCGACTTATATAATCAACCGCATGCCATCCTCTATTCTAGGTGGTCTTTCGCCATTTCAGGTTTTATTTGGTTCTGCTCCAAACTTCGCCCACTTTCATCCGTTTGGGTGTAGGGTTTTTCCTTGCCTTCGTGATTATGCAGCGAACAAGTTCTCTCCGCGCAGTATTCCGTGTATTTTTATTGGTTTCTCCTCCCAGCACAAGGGTTTTCAGTGTTATGATCCATCCACTTCACGAGTTTATATCACACGACATGCTTGGTTTGATGAGCTCTTATTTCCCATGGCCGGCTCTCATCGCGGTTCGTCTCCAACGCTATTAGATGTTTCCACATTTCTCGAACCATCTATTATGCAGCAGCACGTCGATCCTCCAAAATCACCAGCGTCGCCGTCTCCTCGTCGTCCATGCACTTTATGCCCAGCTGCTTCGCTCGAGCCATCACCAGCGCCCGTTCAAGCACCTGCTTCCACGCCACTGCTGGCTCACCATGCTCAGCCTGCACCGCCTCCGGATCCTCCTATTCATCCGATGGTTACTCGCGCCCGGGAAGGGATCTTCAAGCCGCGTCATCTCGCTTACTACGCCAACACCGCCCTACATCATGCCCTTATTGCAACGTCCGAGCCAAAAGGATTCAAATCAACTGCTAAGAGTCCTATTTGGCTCGCTGCAATGTCCGAGGAGATGGCCGCATTACATAAAAATCAGACTTGGGACTTGGTACCGGCTCCACCCGACTACAACGTCGTCGGCTCTAAATGGGTATTTTGCACGAAGTATCGCTCCGACGGAAGCATTGATCGACATAAGGCGCGGCTAGTCGCTCAAGGGTTCTCTCAAATCCCTGGTCTCGATTTTTCACATACCTTCAGTCCAGTTGTCAAAGCTACTACTATTCGGGTCATGATTTCTCTTGCAGTTATACATAATTGGCCCCTCCATCAGCTTGACGTCAAGAATGCGTTCCTCAACGGTCTTCTTACTTCGCCTGTCTTTATGCATCAACCTCCGGGTTTTGTTGACCCCCGTTATCCGAATCATGTTTGTCGTTTGAAGAAGGCCCTGTACGGGCTCAAACAAGCACCACGTGCGTGGTTTCAATGTCTAAGCTCATTTTTTCTATCCACGGGATTCAAGTACAGCAAATCAGATACATCCCTGTTTATTTACTTGCATGGGTCAGTTCGGCTATATCTACTAGTATATGTCGATGACATAATTCTCACCAATAGCAGCTCAACGCATATCTCGACGTTTATTGCTCGGCTTCACTCAGAATTTGCTATCAAAGACATCGGCAAGCTTAGCTATTTTCTAGGGTTCGAAGTCACATATTTAAAGGATGGTCTTCTTCTATCACAAGCCAAGTACGCACGGGACATCCTTGCACGTACGGATCTTCTAGAGGCCAAACCAGTCGGGACCCCGCTCCCGCACGGCCTCACACTTTCCCAAGACGGCGATCCATTCTCCGACATTACTCTCTACAGATCCATCGTCGGTGCCCTACAATATTTAACAATCACTCGCCCTGACATCTCTTTCGCCGTTAACTTGGCTAGTCAATTCCTCAAAGCACCTACGATTGAGTATTTTCAGTGTGTCAAGTGAATCCTTCGCTACGTCAAGGGAACTCTCTCGCATGGCCTCTTATTCTCCAGGCGTTCTTCTTGCGACTTGACTGCCTATTCCGATGCAGATTGGGCGCGTTGTGTCGACACCCGGCGTTCCACATATGGCTGTGCTATTTATTTAGCTCGTAACTTGGTCTCTTGGAGTGCGAAGAAACAACCAACCGTCGCTCGATCTAGCTGCGAATTCGAGTACCGCGCTATGGCAAATACAGCTGCTGAAGTAGTTTGGCTTTATTCACTCTTACGTGAACTGGACATTCCCCTTGCATGGCCACCTCGTCTATTCTGTGATAACAAAAGCTCGATCTTTTTAACTCAAAATCCTGTGGCTCATAAGCACGTGAAACACATCGATATCGACTATCATTTTGTGCGCGAATTAGTACAGGCCAGAAATTTGGTTACAGACTTCGTCCCGACTGATCTTCAGATTGCCGACATCTTCACTAAAGCTCTCTCTCGGCCCTTATTCGAATTATTTCGGGACAAGCTTCAACTCACGTCAATTCCGGAAGTTTCGCTTGAGGGGGGATGATAGAATATATCTCAACAATATCTTTTAGATATGCTTTCTAGATTTCATTTATCTTGTATCTAGGGTTTTCTATAGTTTACGTATATCTCTTTGTACTCTATATATATTCATCAATAAAGTACTTTACGTTTTGCGGAAAACCCTATCAGTTTAAACCTATATGTTTACTTTTATTGTGTATATGATGTATTTAGTCTTTATTGATTAAATAAATACTTCCTTCGTCCTACATTAATAGTTCCAAACGAAAATGATACAATAATCAATGTTTGTGAGTGTAGTAAAATTAATTATTTATTGGTGAGTGTGAAAAAAATTGACATTTTAGAAAACAAGACTAATAAATGAGACAAATAAAAAAGACAAGTAAGACTAATAAAATGGGACAGAGGGAATACATTATTTTTATTAGCAATTGTTTATTAGTTTATGAATAATGCATTCCTTATTGTGATGATGCAATTCATTCTTTGTTTCAAATATGTATTCACATCAGAAATGGTATATTTAATTATTTCAATAACAATGAAGTTATAATACATTGAAAAAATGTGTTTTGTCAAATAGAATGATTCATTTAATTTATCAAAATGCCATATTTATTGATTGAAGTAGTGTATTGATATAGATCGTATGAAATCCGTCTCACACAATTCTTATAAAAAACCATCTCTCACAAAATCATCTCATTAAACAAAAGTATATGAACTTGAAATTAGTAAAAACAAAATTGATAATTTCTTATTGTCTATAAATGTAAGAGTGGAAACCTTAAATAGCCTATTTTATTTTATTAAAACCCTAAATAGCCACTTTTATATATATATAAAAAAAAAATTCTAATTATACCCTTAGTTTTCTGTCAATAATTACATTTTTCAATTTAGATTCCCATATGTCAGAATGAGTTAAATAAACAAATATTTATTAAAAAAATTAGTTCGTCAAAATTTGTAAAACAACAAGATTCGATCTTGTTTATTTACTAATTAATGAAAAACAAAATTAAAATAAATATTTAATTTGAAAAAAATAAATTGTAAACATTAATAAAATAAGTTTTTTAAAATTAATGAAAAACTAAATTAAAATAAGTAAATAATTAATAAAAAAGCAAATCAAAAATGTATTCGCAAACGACGAGGCTCAATCCAAACTGGAGATAAAATCACAAACGAACAATATATTTGAATTAATTAAAATAAGTAATTAATTTTACTTGAAAAATCAAATCGCAAACAACAAAAGTCATTCGTAAACTTGAAGATCAAATCACAAATGGGCTATTTACTAAAATTAATTAAAAATTAAATTAAAAAAAGTAAATAATTTGAAAAAAGAAAAAAGCTAATCACAAATGTGGTGTCACAATTCACAAATGATTAGACTTGATTCAAATGGAATGTTTTGAGATAGTTACATGATTTTATAGGAATATTTGTGGTAATTTATATAATTTTGGCCAAATATTATATATATATAAATGTATTGATGGCTATTTTATTTTTAAAAAATGGTTATTTTGTGATATTAACACTAAATGTAACCTCCCAACCCAAAAGGAAGAAAGAGATTTGAGGTGAGTCACAAAACCTATAAAATGAGATTAGAAATGTTTTTTTAGGCAGATTTTGTTGCTCACCCCTGGGCACGCTGGGCCTTTTTATCTTTCGGCTTTCTAGCCCGTATTTTTGGGCTTTAAGCCCAACATATACTACAATTTACACTAAACAAATTGTTTGTGTTAAATCTGCTACTTGGCTGCCGCTGTTGTGGAGATTAATCAGAAATGGCGGTGCCTGACGGTCGACGAGGTGAAGATGAAGACGGTGCCGTTCTGTTCGAAGAAGACGGCGTGGAATTCGACGACAACGATGATGACATCGAACACTCCGAAATACCTATTCACCTCCGTCCTCTCGTTTCCGCCGCCGAGTCGGGTAACCTCGACGCCCTGCGCGAAGCCCTAGGTAAATACTACTCTTTTTCGCTCTTGCATAAGTGACGACCGAGCTCCTTTACAATTTTTGTTTCGTTTTCTTTTTTTCATTGTTTTATCGTCTTTCGCTTTTGGAGAGCGAGCTTGAGATTCAAGGTACAATATAGATTTTCAGAAGATTTGAGAAAGGGGGATGAATGTGGTTTGCCTTATATGCTAGAAGAGGTTTTTGTGTTTTTGTTACTGCATATGCTTTTTGTTTATCTTGATGACTTCATAGTTATGAAATCATATACTAGTTCCATACAAGTCTTCTTGACCTATGATGATGTTTACAACTATAAATTCATATTCAATTTGAGCTCGTGCGTTCAATGAAATTCTCTTCGTGTTTTGCAGATTATTTGTTTAGCCGCTATAAAATTCTTCCGGCTTATTCAGTTTGTAAACTCATAATTTGTTTAGTGTAATAAGTTGTGGAGCTGTGCGCGTAACATTTTCTTTTGCGAAGTGCTTCAGGCTTGAGTAATGTATATTAGCAATGTATGGCGTGAACGGTGACAGATAGCCTTACATTAAGTTATAATGTTGATATAATAATTACTCTCGAGCTTTCAGGCTGATCAGTTACATTTTCATCAATGGTGTTTAGATTAGATGTTAGGTTCAATTGCTCATTGTGTCGATTTCATTAAGTACATTGGAAACATATTAATGTATAGACTGCTTAAATATTGGAAACTGTTTCACTTGCTTTTGCTGCATACCTCTTACTTGCTGAATTCAAGCAAGAATGTACTTGTTAATCAGGGCTTTTTTTTTTTAATTATGCTAATTCGAGTTTCTGAAATTTTCAAATGACTTGAATTAGCCTCCTGAGCAAACATATTATTCTGTTATTTGTAGAAGTTAATGTTTAATGTTGTATTGTTTGCTTATTGTGGTCATTCTGCAGATGATTTTGATGGTAGCATTGATGAACCCGTGGAAGATGGTGATACTGTTCTTCATCTCGCATGTCTCTATGGCCATCTGAATTGTGTCCAGGTTAAACATTTGCTTCTTTGACAAAATGGCTAGATTGAAAACAATCATTACTCTTCTTCACCTTTTTTGTATTTGCTAGTGGTTACATTGATGTTTCTGTAAGATAATAACTTGTAAGTTATAACACGTGACACGAAGCAGTTTTTGCTTGAAAGAGGAGCGAACTTGGAAGCAAAGGATGAGGATGGAGCAATTCCCTTGCATGATGCCTGTGCTGGAGGTGAGTCAGTTAGCTTGCTATATTCTGTTAGTCATCACCATCTTACTCTTTAAGACTGCTTTTTGATCTGTTTCTGCTTAATGGAAACTACTTTGCAGGTTATTTAGAAATAGCCCAAGTTCTTATAAATTCTGCTAATGATCTTGACCGTGTGAAGTTAATGTTGGAAACTGTTGATGTGGAAGGGGACACAGTGAGTCCATCTTCTCATTCTCATCAATACCATTCTATCTTGTAGTGTTGTTTTAGCTGGAAAAAAGAAAGATTTGCAAAACCATGTTACTTGCATGATCATGAGAACCTTTTTTTCCTTCTCTCTGTTAGCCTCTTCACCATGCTGCTAGAGGAGAGTACACCAATGTGATAAGAATGCTGCTTGCGTATGGAGCTTCTCCAACTAAGACGAATGTATATGGCAAGGTAAATATACTGTCGAAATTAAATATTTCTCAGTTCTAGGTTTTTCTTGATAACGAGTTGTTAATTAATGAGTATGATTGACAGACTCCAGCTGAACTTGCTGATCCTGGAACGGAAGCTAGGTGCATATTGGAAGAGTCTTCCACAGATGCTCTACTTGGCCAATCAGCCTGAAAAACTTCGAATAGCAAAGTCTGCTTACTTTCAACCATAGGAAGGTAAAGGATTTTTATTGCAGCCAACTAAATTAGGTTATTGGGTAAGTTGAAAGATGAAGTTGAATGCTTAAATATCCCCAATAGCTGCTTCTCACTCTCAGAATCTTGTTTGGGGTGATTATTGTCTACTCTCGAAGCTTCTTCAGTTTACATTGTTCGATCCTGAAGCATTTTCTGGTTGATTCGTGTATTGACTCATGCATGAGGGGTAAAGGGTCATGGAAGTTTATGTGAGATGAGAAGGAAAATGATTTTTTAGTTATAAACCCTATTTGCATTCACTTTTGCGTATTTTGACCTTTTAGAGTTTTTATGAGAAAAAGGTAATATTATAGTCATCATAGACTTGTGGATATTTAAGCGTGTGATAATAATAATAATATTAAAAAAAAAAAAAAAAAGACAGCATAAAAGAAACTTTTAGGCTTTTCTAAGAAGATCCTAGGGTGGAATTCTTATTAATGTCATTTTAACTGAATATTTCAATTCCTTTTCACTTCTTTCATTTTCTTATTTTAGGGGAAGAAAATGCACAACTTGTGAACATTGTCGACGCAAACATAAAATCATATAATTCAACAAAATCTCTCTCAATTGTGTATGATTTTTTATTAGCATTGAATAGGAGAAACATGCAAGGGATGGATGATATTATACTTCCATTTTCTTTGCTAAGCGTGATGGGGATAGGAGCACAGACAGGCGAAGATGGGATTGCGTGTTGTTGGGGAACGGGTGGGGCTAACTCAAGTTTGGCTGCGTTAATCTAAAATTAAAACAATATTTTTGTGATTGTATTTTTGCCTTTCTAACTAAAGTAATGCTAACGATGGCTGAAACCGAACGATACATTATTCTGCTAACAAATTGGTTATTTGTATTTTTAACTTGATCTGTGAGGGGGAAGCAGTGGGGAAGTCGGGTATGTTGATATAGGTGTAACCTCAACATAAAAAAATGGAGACGTAAACCCCAAACTGGTCAACAACTTTACAATAGCAGCGTATGTATGTAGTAGTACAGGGAAACAATAAAGGGAGAAGAGAAACAAATTTTCATTTATACATTTGGAACATGAAACATCGGCAAGTAAGAAAGCACAAGTGAAATGTTGTCTACGAGCAACAACCAGCGCTGGGTAGTGCCTGATGTTCTTGCTTCTGTTTCAAGATATTTCTCTTCACCGTCGATCCTTCTTCAAGCAGCCTTGGCACCTCCATTATCTGAACATGAATGAAACCTCACTTAAACAGACGACATGGTAAATAAAATGAAACAAACACAAGTGCGGATTCGGAGCTTCAGCGATACGAGTTTTGTGGACTAGAGATGTTTGTTCAAATAGTATTGCAGTTTTCTACCTTCAATGCAAGTTCTTCAAAACTCTGCTCAACATTCTCTCGAGTTTTAGCACTGCATTCCAGAAACAGGCACCCAAGCTCTTTCGCCAGGCTCATCCCCTCTTCTCTGCTTACCACTCGTTCAGATTCCTAAAACATCAGACTTCGTGAGGAATGCTAGATGAGTCGAAGAAAATGAGCAAGATGAACACCAAATATGATCAACTAATAACAAGTACTCCTAAAAAGGGGCGAAAGAAATGATGATAAGGAAGAGAGGAAGGACTAACTCTATCAACTTTATTTCCGACAAGCATCTTGACACAATCGTCATTTGTGGAGTAGAGTTCCAGTTCCTTTGCCCATACATCAGATAAGTTTGTGAACGTATCTCTCCTTGTAACGTCATAAACTACAGCAGAGCGTGAACCCATGAAAGCCGTGAGACATAAATGACTAAATATTTTCTTATTAAAATGACAGCAGAAGTATCCATAAGAACACATTCACTAGTGATCTACACTGGCAGGGGATGTTAAGTGGCAAGTTTTTTCACCTATCAGATTTTTGCATGCTCCAACTTTGGAGTGCCAAAATACAAAATGGGTTATCCAAGTGATTATGGTGTATTCTAGTAGATGTCAAAGGTAGTGATAATCTAACTAAGTCATCCCTAAGAGGGTGAGACACCCATAGTCGAAATCCCTCAAATCCCAATTTATTCAGGATAATACAAGAAATAAAGAGTTATGATTTAGTAAAATCTTTGGAAGCATTGCAGTTATTTTCTAGACAACGATTAAATCTCCAAATGGGCATCTTTAAGGTCGGCAGCACTGCAATCTCAAAAAGGTAAATTCATGGTTCATTCATAGCTTACCTAGAATGATTCCATGAGCACCTCTATAATATGAGCTTGTTAATGTTCTGAACCTCTCTTGTCCCGCTGCAAAAACATAGTAAATTCACTGTTGAGATGCAGAGCGCCAGAATCAATTTTACCATACATCTAAAATTCAGGATGAACAAAAGACGGAAAATAAATAAATAAAAACCTAGCTTATATTTCCTTTTAAAATGATTAAATTTAAATCAAAGTCAATATTTGTGAAAAGTTCTTGCCTGTGTCCCAAATGGTAAGCTTCAGTTTCTTCCCACCAACTGTGAGAAATTTGATCTTAAAATCCACACCTACATGTTCAAGAAAAAGAGAATGACAACCAATAGTAATAGAAAATACAAAAACAAAAATAACAAGTTATACAGAGATAGACGAGTAATCTAGAATTAAATATACCATAAAAATCAATAAACTATAAACATCGGAAGAATTCCTACTGGTATAATATTTCAAAAACTAATTAAATAAGCCCGGTCAGTAACCTTATAAGCAACACCTCATTAGTCAAATAGCCATTATTGGGTGCACGAAGGGTGATTTGGCTAATTGGCTTGTTTATTATTTATCGCAAGCATTCACACAATTCATTTGCCTAAAGTTTTGGGAAATATAACCGATGGTTGCATGAAAATGACAACGGCAACTAAAGTAAAGTTCAATTAACTTGACCAAATCAGAATTGTTCGTCACTCATCTGATAAATTTACTCTACATCTCAATGAAGTTTCAAACAATAAGCAGAATATACCAGCATGCTCGAGAATGTTAGCATAAATCGGCCGGCATGGATCGGAAGATCGACAAGTTTTGTTTCAATCTAAAACAATAATGCCAACAGCTATGGACACAATTTCTACACTACAAATATAGCTCCAACACCTAACAATGTAAAACGAGTTGACAAACAATAACCGGAATTCCTGTTCCTATCAAACCGGACAAATCGTTTCAACATAAAAACAACAAAAACCAAACTAATGTACAAAACAAATTTAAATCACTTTTCCGCAAAAATTAGATAATTTATACTAATATATTGTGTAAATCATAAATCAATTTCTTCGCAGAAGCTGGGATCACAAATTGGCAATACTTCATAGAAAAATTTCGCAATTCACTTCAGGAAAATGAAAGCAGAGAAATACCTACGGTAGGGGAAAGATCGTCGACTACGTTAGATATGAAACTGACGAGCAGGCTGCTCTTGCCGACGGCGGAATCTCCGATGAGCAAGATCTTGAACGACAGATCGTAGGTGCTCTGCCCCTGGCCTGAAGTCCCCATCCTAGCTTTCTCTCTCTAGATTACGAAACAGTACAATCTACTTCTCTCTCTAAATATGCACCAAAAAAAGCATATAAATGCAACAGGAACACTCTATGTCCTTCTCACAGTGTATATATATCTTGCTGCCGCTCAACAACCACAATAGTGACAATGTGCAATCAATTAGGAGAGAGAGACTAGGCTGATGAGGAGAAGCTTTTATGCCATCATCAGTGTTAACTTTCTCTCTCTAAAAAAGATGCAATATGATTGTTACAGTAAGGTTGTATGTATAGAGAGAGAAAAGAGAGAGTTTCGCATAGGGAAGACGTTATGTTATTCTTTTCGTTTCTCTCGTGTGTTGGCGACTAAGATGCGATTCCCGTTTTTGCGCGAAACCAACGCAACTTCGTCTTTTTTATTTCGAGTTTATATTTTTTTCAATTTATTAATTAAAATTGTATAATTGTTTTTTTTAATTCTAATCAATATGATTTATGTTTTTTTATTGGATTTTAGTAGATAATAACGATATATGTAAATGTTTCTAAAGTCGTTTTATAAATCCTAAGTTTTAACAAGATATTTTTTCAGAGATTCATATCTGAATTGCCGAATTTAAATCATTAAATCGTTGACAGAATATTGGTTCCCTTGACTCTGGTCCAATGGCAACCTTGTAATAAAATCGAAATGATGGGGGCGATATGTTTTAACAGTTTTTGGAGGTATGATGGACTGGGTTCCATGTGTTGGGCCTCTATTTTATGATTGTGTTTCGAGGGGCCCAGAATAACTTACTGTGTCACCTCTGATTTTTTTTATTTTTCACCAAAAATAGTAGCCATAAAATTATTTAACGACAATAAAAATGTCTTTCATGAAAATATTCATAGAGTTCACTGAATAACTTTCTTAGGAGGCCCCTACTTGGGGCACAAATGGTTAAAATATTTGCTTGTGTTCATATGTCAAGAATTCAAAATATAATGAGATAAAATTTAAATTAATGCATTTTATATAAAAAACTTTGGGGTAAAAGATAGAGAAAAGGGGACTAACAAAATGAGAAAAGTTAAGAGATGCGAGACTGATCTCATTCTAGTCGCCTATTTTCTATTGAGAAATGCCGGCCAAGATGAAGGCAGAGCCATACTTTAGTCTCTGAAAAGCCTCAAAGAGAGAGAACTGAAAAAGTATGTTAAGCCCTAATCAGTATAAACATAATTTTAAGGGAACACTAATCATATTTATTCCCCCTGTTATATAATAATTGTTTTTCTAATGATTGTAAATGGGCACCTGTGCTGTAGCTTTCACATACACATAATGGAATCAATAAAACAATTGAGATTTTGAATTAGAACAAAAGAAGACAACCAGAACCTTCTAAAAGGAATGAGTGTTTAAGGCATATGAAGATGGAATTATTAATGGTGCATGTATCTCTCTGTGGGCACCTGATGACCATCTGAGAGGGACCATAGGCAATGTCACAATCAACAACCCCATTTTCTGTTTGTCCACATACCTATAGAAATTCATTGTATCACTTCAACAAGAACAGTTTTGGACATGCCCATGTATATTGTCTGCAGCTATTGGCATTCAAAACTTTCTCAAAGCTAACACAACACAACCATAAATTTACTGCTGAATTTAAACATGAAGAACTTATCCACAACTTTATTCCTGTTTAGGGCACAGGAAGGTAAAAATGAAAGTCGAAAGTAATTTCCAACACTTACTTGAATAGCCCCACCTTCTCAGAAAAGATTGTCCCTCCTGCTCTAAAAGCAGATATACAGAAGAGAAGTTAAATCACAAATCAAATAACTAATGCTAATTATGATATAACATTATCCTTATTAATCGACGTCATAATAATCTGTTGCATTTATATGCCAATTTTCAAGTTTTATCTTAGTAATCCAAGGCATTAGCATAAAAGAACCCGGCAAGGCATACATGACATGAAAAGTGGCTAATCTCAAAAGGATTTAACAAATTAGGCCCAATATGTTAAGAACTTGAATTCTCATCCTCGTCAACTTCCTCTTCTGCAACAGTATCTTGTTTGCCTTCTGACATAACACGCCCAGTTAATGGATCAACTGGGCGCATGTCACGTGGACCTCCTTTTCGTCCCATTGCTAGCATGGGTGGTGGGGGTAACAAGCCCGCTCGAAAGAGAAGGCGCTGAACTGGATCAGAGGGCTGTGCACCAACTGAAAGCCAATACCTGTATTATGATTAGAGACATCAGGTTATGGGAACTCATGCATTTTTTAACATTTAATCTTTTATGATCCTAGACCTGACTGGCAGCTTCAACAAACCATGGGAGTTTGTCGTTGATGCCAACAACACATGTGATAACTGACAGTGTTTTACAAGATTACACACTACTTCTCATAATGCAATAAAACCCTTTTTGAACTTGAAATGGCTCATTAATATGCAGATGATGCAACAAGGCTACAAGGGATAGGAGGAATTCCACTCGAGAACAAAGATAATATTAGAAAGTCATAAAATGGAAGTTAAGTTAATTCACATAGCTGCCAAATCCAATTGGACAATGAATGGGTCTATCTATCTGCACTCAAGTTGGCAAAAATTTGAAACATTGACATGATCTTTGCAATAGACAACCGTTTTAGGGAGACACAGATTCTACCCTACTTCATCTATCAATGAAAAGCAAAAGGTCACCAAATAAATGTTCTCCAGAAATTTCTCAGAAAAAAAAAATCTGCAATGAGCAACTCAACATCCTTCTGATAATACATGGACGGATTCAGACCTACCCATGTTAATAAAGCACGAGAAATAGAACAGAATGGCAATGATTTCATGATTACATAGAGAAGAAGTTACTATTAGAAAATATATATTCGGTTTTAAAAGCCACTCACTTCACTCTGTCAAAATTAATGCCCATTCTTTTACCGCCATCCTGACCTGCAGAATTTTGCGAAGTAAAGACCATTAGCATTGAGAACTGGAGCAACCACGAATATGAAGCTATACTGCCAGGTGAGGCGCATAGAAATATTTCAAAGTTCGGGAATCCAATCGAATTTAAAACACAAAGCAAACATTGAAAATATTTGTGCAATCAACGACCATCCGAGAATTGGGTATGGATTTGAAGATTGAGATTCACCAGGGAGGGGGTTATAGTAGCCCAAGACTTCCAGATGCTTGCCGTCTCTCGGAGATCGGCTATCAGCCGCCATCAATCTGTAGAACGGCTTGTTCTTACATCCCAATCTTGACAGCCGCAAACGCACCACCATCCCTCAATGTCTCGTATCTGCGTGTGAGAGTGGATTCAGGTATGAGTGAAATGTGAATAGAGGAAGGAATCCGCGATTGCGAAGCCGATGGAGAGGTTTTGGGATGGGTTTTTCACCTCTGAAATAGATATAATGGAAACTAGTAACGACGCCGTATCAGCCACAGTGATGCATTTGGGTTTCTTCCCTAGGCCCATAAAAATGAACAATTGTAAGAAACCTTGTTGCGTTAGAACGGAATCAACTAAACAAACCGCACTTAACTTTGATAAAATAATAATATTTGATTTGTGAGCAAATTCATTAATAAAATAACAAAAAAATATAAATTAATTTATTTTTTATAATTAATATATTCATGAATTTTGAGTAATAAAAATAACAAATCTTTCACCTCATGAGAAAAAAATTAATTTGAATATGAATATAATTATTAAATTTTTAATAAATAACTTATTTTTTTCAAGATAATAATGAGAATTTTAAATATATTCTAAATTTAAAAAATTTGTTGAAAATTTCTAAGTATTCAATAGAAAAGGTTAATTTGATTCTAAACTAATCGAACTTAAGTACGATACTAGATCGATCTGAATAGATTACACCGCGAATAAATAGTATAACTGACCTTTAGATGCTAAATGGGCTTAAGGAAAAATAATTTGCATTCTACCATCTTGAGATTTTAGGACCTCAACTGCAATAAAGTAGGCTATTCCTTGTTTTCTCAAATTATCTTGCATATACTATCCACATATGCATGGCTGACCTTATCATTAAGACATTAACATTGTCATTATCTCATCCAAAACTTTACATGCAGGCAGCAACAAATTTCATTTATTAGTGTCGAATATAAATGAAGTTCAAGTCTCTATTTACCAAGGTAAGTCATTGAATGCAAGAACAGAACGAGTCTACGCATCAATCTCAGAAACAGAAAAATAAGCTCTCCTCAACCTCACCTCATTTCATACAAACACTACAAGCTCCGCAAACTCCTCAGCCAGCTGCAATGGGGGACACCGGCTTTGTGTTCGGACAAAATGACAGAGACTACTCAGGTCTTCCTTCTAACCCTGGACACTATTCGATGGAAACACCTTTTGAATGAACTCCAGGAAGCGTTCAGAGTAAAATATTGGGTCGACTGCAGAGATTTTAACTGAATCAAATTGCATGGATTTGTAGGCATGCTCAATCTTCTTAGTCATGTTGTATTCTTGCAGGATGTCGATGATGCCCAAATATAAGACCACATCGTACACCTCATGAAATGACTCTGCACCCCCATCTGCTTGGATTTTCTCGGCTCTTGCTGGCATGTTCACTCCAAGTTGGATTTGGAGCCTGTTTTAGTTACCACCAGATTACTTAGATTATGCATGATCAGAATATAGGTTTGATTGTTTCCACATTTTGTAGATTTTACTACATGAATGCATTCTCTTGAGATTTTAAGGATTCCCAGTTGATGAAACTAGGCATTGATGTGTTGCTGTCCAGTGAAGTCATGGCAAACTACTGTTTGGTTTCATCTTAGGGAAACAAATATAATCTAGTGATGGGGTTGAAGAGCAATAAATGATTATAGAGAAATTACTATGCTACAAGATACATGATAATAATACCTTGCTGTTCCCGGGAGGAGGAGATCTACTTCCTCGTCTCCAGTTGAAGATGATGCTCGCAATCGGCTACCTCTGATGTGCGGTCCCACAACCAAACTGCTGTCGTCGGAGCCACGTGGTACCAAGACAAGGCCTTGTGGTGATATTTCATCCTCCATGGATTCTTTGAGGTTTAAAATCAGAGCATCAAAAGTGAGACAATTTGTCATCAGAAGTTTGGAAAGGGAGGAATTAATATTAGGCTCTTTAGCAGCATTCTGTCTATGCATGGTTGTTCCTTATGAATGTTTAAGTAAAAAAGCAAGAACCAGAAAATCAAAAGCTTATGGCATTGTATATTTCAAGATCTACGCAGGAACTTACCATCTTCAGCAACGATCCCCAATCCATCGACAGTCATGCGCTGGCTATAAGACATTAGAGACCGTAGGTGTTGCGGTGCACGGTAGTGTACACCAAGCAACAGGCTGTAATCCATTATATTTTCTGACTCCAAGAATTTGCTATCTATTTCGATTTGCCTGCACGTAGATGAAACAAAAGTGGTACCAAGTTTGTTATCAGGTAAACCAGGTGAGTTCACTTTAGATGCACCAAACAAATTTCTTTTTGGAAATGAGAAATACCAGAAAACAAGCAATCATGTGTTGAGTAACTTTATATCTTTTGATATATAAACAGCATGAATTAGTTTTTTAAGTTAAACTGAATGAAATGAAAAACAGATCAAGATAGTAAAAACTTCACTTAAACAGTGATCAGTTAGGGATCATTGCAAGGGAATAGAGGAAAACAAAAGGAGGAGGATAGAGTCCCACTTACTGTAAGAGTGAGTCTAGCCAAGAAGGTTCCAAATAAAAGCAGTAATTCAAATCCAGATCTTTCAGTATAGTGTTCTCATCAATTTTAACTTTGTCAGCAGATCGTCCCAACGAAGAACCTTTCAGATCAAATCTTCGATGGATTCGTAACTCCGTGCAGAACATGTTCCCCATTACAACAAAGCGAAACTGAAGAGCAGTAAGGAAGGTTAGCATAACACTGAGACAGCAGAGGAAGTTGATTAAGTAAACAGTAGATATTATTTCTAAAAGCAATTTATTATATTAACAACATGACTTGTAAAAAGCTTAAGTAGAATTTCGAGTTGCCATCAAATGTGAACCACATTTGATTACAGACTAAGAAATGGGAGTCTGTTAACCACACTAAGAAAGTTTGTTGCCATGTCTCTTACCTTCTGACCACTAGAAGGTTTAATCCTGTGAAGACCAAAGAATTTGGTTATAAGGGTGTTATCATATCTGCGCACGTGACGGTGATAGTTTGGGAGCATCCGCAGCAAAACCTACAAGTGAGATCATCCGTCATGACAGATCTAGCAGCAGAATATTAACAAACTAATGTAAGGTACTTATTACACTCCTCCACCCGTACTAGCTATCGATGTAAGGTCTGAGTGTTTTAGGTGACAACAAACAACAGGAATCAAAAGCTCCAACTTGATAGTCAGGACAGTACAATACTATTTCATGAAAATGGAAATGGAGGCAATGTCTAACTTGCATTTCACTAATTTGAGGTTTCCTACCACATTATCCATTCTAACTTTATTTAAGAGTTGACTAATAACTTATAATCTCCAAATTTAACGATTCACTGAAGGACTTTCGAGAAACAGAGTGTCCTGCATTTTTTCACTCTGTTAGTTCATATCTTGTCTATGACAAATATCTAATTTCTGTTTGTAATGATCCTCTTCCCTTGCGCCGTGGTTCTCAAGGAGATTCATGTACTAGGATCAAAAAGCTGTTATTTTAGCACCAACAATCTACGCGCAGATATTCTCCGTTTGTTCTACATCTCTTTATTGACTAATTTCGTCTGTGTTTGCCATCCATAATTGAATTACTCCAGTTAGCCTATCAGGGTAATAATGGAGTCTACATAGAGATGACGTATGAAAAAGAATGACTGTGAAATCAGTTCTCACTCATCTCTCCATCCGTCAACGTCCACTGACAAGAAGTTATGCATGAAGGAACTCAAAGCAAGATGATAAGAGGGTTTCAGATCAGAGATTGTACCTTAACTTCAGATTTCCGCAAGGTTTTGATCATAAAACGATCATCTTGAGACAGGAAAAAGACACTGCCACTCTTTCCTGGAGATGAAAGTTCTCTAAGGGCATCATTTCCACAAATTGACATCATGTAATCAGCAGCGTCAATCTTAAACATCTCTCTCAAATTCCTATATGAGAATAGGTGAACATTGACAGTCAGTATGGGGAATCAAACCAGACAAGAAGGGAATCCACACTGAGTCAGTATGCTAAATAATTATATCAGCTGTAGGAAGGCATAATCCCATTTGAAATACAAGTCATGCGACACCACATGACCGCGCAATGATACAACGAGAAACAAGAAACTCACATGCGAAACAGATAAAGCAATATCATATGTGAAGCTCTGGAGGTAAAAGTGACGAACCAAGTTTTTTTAAAAGACTTAACTAATCTCACAAGAATATGTAACAGGCAAATAAGCATCCAATGGCAGGTAATATGGAACAGAACATGGCTACTGATGAAAAGAATGCTCGAGCTCGAGGACAAACCTGAAAACCATAGGGCAGTAATCTTTCCACCTGAAATCATCAGACTGATGTGAAGGAGTCAATTGTGACCCCTCCTTTGGAAATGACATCCAAAAGCTGGCTCGAGGACCGAAATCGGCTGTCCTGACTTCTCGCCTTTGTATGGGAGTGATTTTACCCACAGTATATCTGATCATATTCAAATGTCTCTTTAGATTACGTTCATGGTACAGACCAGGTACATAGTGAAATATGTGAAACAGTCAGGAGAGATAAATGATATTTATTACCAAAGTACACAATCAAAAATCTATAGTGGTTATGATGTTATAATCTAAAGAAATCTTCTGCATACAAATACTTCAAATTCAATGCACACAACATTATAGGGAACTATGAAAGTAATCAGCTGTTTATATATATTCTTACCTAATTCCAAGCTGCAAACTTAACATCAAGTCATAACTCCTATGGCCTTTGATAATTTGTTCTCCTGGCCTCTTTATATCTCTGGCAAGTCTCTTTTGCCGCCTTTTTGCTCTTCTCGATGATGATGAAAAGCGGTTGCTTAATACAAGTTCACTGATCAGCACCCCTTGCATGTATTCTCTTTCCAGGATTGGAGTATTCATGTTATCCTCATATTCTCCGCCTTCTAGAATGGTATCAGACACACTCGATGATCTCATATGCCCTAAAAGCTTCTCCATGGATACCTCAAGACTCCAACGCCTTTCCAGGGATACATTTGCGGTGTGAGATTGTTCCAGATTTAAGAGGCCTCCCTTGGAGAGCCTATCAGATGAATTTACAGCAAAAGCTCGGTTAGAACCAAGCTTAACATCCTCAATATCTACAGAGGTTTCATGCTGAATGTGGGAAACCTGACTCTGTTTTCTAAGGTCAGGCAGCAGCCCTTGTTTCCTTAAAGCATTAAGGTACAATTGTTGACTAGGTGGAAGCTTGCTGCCTTTTGGATAAAATGTACCTTTTCCATCCTTCAGCCCTCGTGTCCACATTCCGACATAGCAACCACCATCATACCATGTGTATACTCCAAAGCCATGCATCATACCATTCAACCAGCTGCCTTCATATGAATCACCATTGGTCCAAGTGAGAGTACCCTTACCAGACATCTTGCCCCCTTTCATGTTTCCCAAGTACACATTTCCATTAGCCCACGTGTACTTGCCAGGTCCTTCTGGGTACCCCTGAATCCATGATCCTTCGAACACATCTCCATTCGGGAAAATCTGATACCCTAAACCATGCTTTAAACTCAACCTCCATCGGCCCTTGTAGGTCGTATTGTCAGGTCGAGTATACGATCCATTCCCGTGCATATAACCACCTGAAAACTCACCCGCGTACATGGCGCCAGATGGCCACTGAAGTTTTCCATATCCATGCCTCATCCCACATCTCCACTCGCCCTCGTATTTACAACCATCTGACCAGATATAGTCCCCTGACCCCTCAGGCACATTGCCAAACATGGATCCAGCATAAGATTCTCCATTTGGCAACAAGATATCTCCAAACCTGAAGACCTTAGTTTCTGATAAAGCACGAGAAAGATCTCCATTTGAATGAAATGAGCGGCTCTTCTCATTTGATACTACCGAATCAAGTGACCTTGTCCTACTAGATAGAGAGAGCCCTCTTTCAACATTACTCGCAGTCGCCACCGGACCAGACATGCATAATGCTGAAGGGTTTTCAGTTGCAAACTATAACAAGGAAAAGAATCCAAAATGCTCTCACGAGCTTCACGAAAAGGCATGCAATGCACGCACGACCAAAGCTCTCCTCCTTCACGCCTTAGACACAAATATGATTATTAGATATGATCAATTTTGTTAACATCAGCAAATTTCAATGCCTAAGAAAAAAATTCATCACACTACCTTCACTAAAAGTTGGCCAGTATATCTGAAAACATATCATATTGTAAATTACAGAGACAAACAAACAGATCCCACTAACAATTAATCTTCTTTAACAAATCTCTCAGTTTTAAGCATATCAGAATGATTATTGAATTTCAAAGAATCCAACTCCAACCTATATGAAGAATAAACCACACATCTATTATTCTCTTGAGATTTTCATTTCCCTCTCAAATATATTAACCAGATAACATATTCACGCACATAAACACGCATCAATGACCTCTTAAGGCAACCAACTTAAAATACCCAAAAAAAAAAACGAAAAAGATAAATTAAAAAGAAAAGGAACATTAAAAAGTGAGCAGAAACCATACAAGTTCAACGTAGTTAACTTTCAGTTGCTAGGCTCAAACTCCTCTTCCTCTTTCCTGCAAAATTTTGAGCGTATGTAACAATGCCAGAACAACTCTTTTGTTAGGCTACTAGCACCGTTGACTTCCACAAACCACTCACCAATATATTAACACCGCTGAAATCACAAAGAAAAGTGATTTTTTAAAAAAAATGCAAACCCATAAATCTTTACTTCAAAACAAAACAAAACAAAATAGTCAACACATACAAGAGTCTAGTACATGGCAAGAAAAAGTAGAACAGTGAATTCCAACTAATGAAAAGCAAACAAACCTTCAATGCGGAGAGAGAGAGAGAGAGAGAGGGTGTAATGCAAGAGAAGAAGGGAGAGTTGAAAGAAGGTTTTGGTTTCCTTATTCTGTCAAATTTCAGTTGATCAGCTGTTTTGTCGATGGACTCGATCGTAAATTTGAGAAGGAGCGAATCCAAGAAACAATAAACTGGTGTAGCTACAAACTGCAAAGTAGTTATTTGTGGACATTAAAAAATTAAAATAACGTAAATATCTGCCTTCTCACTCCAAGCGCCGGTTTTTTTTTTTGTGTTTTTTATTTGGTGTAATTTAATTGAGTGGATTATTTTATTTACGGTTTGCGGATTTTGTAATATCCTTATTGTAATTGTCTGTTTTATATCTTCTATAGTTAAATTCCTATGCAGCATTCATCATATTTTAGTTTTTTTTATGTAGTTTTGTTTTTTTTTTTACCTAATATTTAACGGTATAATCACCGACGGATCTACGTGTTAGAAGGGGGGGCTAACTGATAATTTTTTATAATAAAATATTTTTATATTTTTATAAGATAACCTCATGAAGAAAAAGGGGCAGATAATTTAGAATATGTGAGAGCTGAGAATGAAGAGAAACCATAAATATTTTTCAATTTTAATCATTTTTATATTTTTTTTATCATATAAAATTTAGTGGTACCCTTCACATAAAATTCCTAAATTAGTTGCTGCGTATAATCTATCTATGTGATATAAAAATAATGCTTTTATTGAAACGTTGTTAAATGTTAAGATGTGTATCAACATTTTTTTTGATAGTATGCTAGTAATTGAAAATTACACACTAATATATGAATATATCGAATTTATGAGACATTTTCATTGCAACACCCTGATTGGGGGACACTATATATTTCATTATTATGGAGTTTTATCATGGAAAGTCTCAGGTTAGACACGCCTAAATAGTTTAGGCGAGTTTTATCCATTAACCCAACTCAAACCCATTTAATATACCTTAATTGGGGATTAATAAACCCTATTTGGGATGAGTGAACTCATTTGAGTATGAATAAAACCTACCTAAACGGTTTAGGCGTGCCTAACAAAAAAAAATTGTCTTTTATCATATTATTCCTGTATTGAGAGTAAATGTGCCAAATTCAATACAAATAAACAATTAATATTTTTTTTCAAAAAAATAAATGAATTATATTTGAAATATACTAGTATATAAGATTTGCGAATACATTGGGGTCAACGCTAAACAGAAAACAATATCCAAGTACAAACAAGAAATCTAACCAAACGTAAAGAAAGTCTATCATGTAGTTAACTTACATCGTCACTTCCTATAAATAAGAAAAGGTTAACTTATATCACATCAATTTTTTTAAAATTTACTTTATTTGATAAATTTAAGTACAGTTGTTTTGTATGTATTTACACATGGAGAGTTTGCTAATAAATATTTGAAAAATTAAAAATAAAAATTAATCTGAATCATTTCTAATTACATGATAAAATCCTCAAAGATTTCGAGTGCGACTTATTGTACAGTTATATTAATATTAGTAATATGGAAAAATATCAATCATGTTACAAATTATTCTGATTTTTTCAAATAAATTACAAATTATGCATATTATCAAATTATATAACAAATTATCAATCTTGTTTCAAATCTATGACGTGAGCAAATTTAGGGTAATAAGAAATTACAATTTAGTATGCATAATTTTTAACATATTCTGAGAATATGAGAAACTACAAATTTTCAATATCGGCCGTCGTAAATTTGCTTTCGTCATAAATTTAAAATAAAATTAATAATTTGTAATATATTTTGATAATATGTATAATTTATAAGGGAAAACTATCAATGTTTATTACAAACTATTCAAGCTTTCTTAAATATATTACAAACTATGCATATTATCAAAAAATATTACAAACTATCAATTTTGTCTCAAATCTATGACGGGAGCAAATTTCCGGCAACGGAAAACTGACATGGCACGCCGGAAGACACGCCAGCACTTTTAAAATTACACGTCAGCATATAGAGTTTCTCAAATTTATTACAAACTATTGTTATTTTATCAATTATATTACAGCTTATTAATATATATTAAAAAAATGCTCAAACTATCAAATTTTTAAGAAAAAATTATTTTTATAGATTTTAAAATTTCAAACATTTAAATAAATATATAGTTGTACTTAAAATATTTAATTTTTTTATAAACTAAAAAAATGGCAAAAAAAAAAA
>JAPKLW010001501.1:179455-189733 GCA_026898455.1 Plectranthus barbatus | reverse complement strand
AAAATCAAATCATCAAAATATTAATTTGTTTTGTTTTAATAAATATATTAATAATATAATATGCATAATACATACTTAAGGCAATCAAATGTAGGGGTAATGGCCATGTAAGGAGCCTCGACAGAACATTCTTTAGGGAGTTCGGCCATCCTCTTATAGTCGATGTCAGGACTAAAGCCCCCCATAAACTTCAAGCAGGTGCAGGCAATCTGCCGGTCCACTGTCGGCGATATGAAGCTGTGGAGGGTTTTAACTCCATTGCAGCATTGGCCGATGGGGCCCTGCCTCACCATGTAGGGTACGCATGAGGACAAGTTTTCCACCACCACTTGACAATCTATCTTGGCCTCGCCGCTGCATGGCAGGACCACCACGATCAACACTGCGGCAATGAGAAAGAGCTTCATCATTCCGGCTATTGGTTTCGGGATTTGGTGGGAGATGATATCAAAGTTTGTATTCTAGTTTGCTTCTTTTGTAGAAATGCAATTTTATTGCCATGTTTATATGGAGAATTGTTTGGCCCATTTTGGGGGTTTGTTTTGTTACGTAATAATATTTGATGTGTGACTTTGTATATTTTGGTTAGTTGTTGTGTGTTTGTAACGTCCTAATTTTTGTGAAATATAATAGTAGATAGTAATAGAATAAAAAGAACACAACATTTATTGGTGAAAATAATTTGCAAAATAAACTGAATTCTATTAAAAATAAAATAAAGAAAAATAAACTTTTAAATAAATTCTTAAGTCGTACCTCTTTTATCCTGAAAAATGTAATAACTCAATAGTAATCATATTTATTAAAGCTATATAATTATATAAATATAATATGAAGCCCATGGCTAAATGATGACGTATATAGCCAATCGATTAATTTCGTAACATGTGCAATCGTTGGTGAATAAGTATACTTGTATAAAAGTAGTATAAATAATATTTGGCACACATATTTTCTCCTTGACTGTGAACTTGACTTGGAAACCTTTTTGTTGGGTATGGCAAACCCATGTCCCACATCTGAGAAACGAGGATGAGATTCCTTATATTTAAGAATCCACCCAACTCCATTAGTATGTATGAGGCTTTTTGGGTTGATACCCAAGAACAAAACCGTGAGGACTTGGGATGCCCAAAGCAGAAAATATCATAATAATGTCGAGTTGTCGGATCCCTCAACAGATTGGTGCAGTGATCGTTCGGGATCGTCTTCGGGTGCCTTGTGTCGAAAGCTTGCTGATAGTGGCGTTCAGGCGGCAGGTCCCGTTGGTTAGACGATGGTGCAAGATGAGTTGAGACGGATCAAGGCTCGAGGGGAGGGAGCCCTCAACAAACCTCGATACAATGGGTGCTTTGTGTCAAAAGCTTGACAGTGGTGATCAAGTGGCGGGTCCCATTAGTTGACGGTGGAGCAAGATGAATTGTGATCAAAGGGAAGGACACGGGATTGTGGTCCTTGGGTTTGAGAGGATGATTGTTGGGTATGGCAAACCCATGTCCCACATTGGAGAAACAAGGATGAGATTCTTTGTATATAAGAATCCATCCAACTCCATTAGTATGAGGTCTTTTGGGTTGATACCCAGGAACAAAACCGTAAATGTTTGTGATGTCCAAAGCAAACAATATCATACTAATGCAGAGTTGTCGGTTCCCTCAACACTTGCAAATTAGTTAGTTTCTTGTGCCGCCTAAATAATAATAATGATGATGTTTATAATATGTTATAAAAAAGTAATTGAATCAAAATAAGTAATAATTATAAAAATAACTAGAACTATAAAAGTGAATTGCACGAAAATATATATTTAAAACTTTAATATAAGTGAACATATTTATTTTTAAATCTATATTTTTACAAAAAGAAAATTATTATTTTATCTATTTAACATATATTATAAAATATTTTAATTTTCTTAAAAGGATTATATAAAGAATACAAAATGAGGAAATACTTAAAAAAATGCAAATTGTAATAATCTAATGAATAATCAAATTTATTTATGGACTAAAAATAATATATACTAAGTTGCATCAATAACATATGTCGATATATTAAATTCAATAAATATTAATTGCTTGATTTTGAGATAGTTTTACCGTATTATAGTTTTATAATCTTATAGTCTTCTTACCTTATTTATATAATACATGCTTTTAATGCAAGGGTATAAACCCTAAACTATGAAGTTTTTAGAACATAAATTTGGGTGCAAAAATTCACAATTTTTTGTGAAAACCTAAAATATGGTTGATGGGTAGGGGTGTAAATGAACCAAACTATTCGTGAGCTACTCGGATTTCGACTCGATAAAAGCTCATTCGAGTTCATTTAGTAAAGCTCGTTTATGAACCAAACTTGAGCATCATAGTATTCGACTCGTGAGCTCGTGAGCAGGCTCGTTAGCTAAAATTAGTAAGAAATATAAAATAATTATTTTTATAAAAATAATATTTTCATGATTTAAGAGTAACAATAATGATAAATCTATCTAATAATGAAAAATATTTAGAATATGAGCATGAATATGATTTTTTTTTTGGAATAAATAACATTTTCTTCAAAATAATAATGAAAATCTTAAATATATTCTAAATTTAGAAAGTTCGTTTAGACTCGATAAAAGCTCGATAACGTTCGTGAACATCAAAGTATTCAATTTAAAAGCTCGAAGTTTGACTCGAAACTAAACAAGTCAAACTTGAGCACGACACTACTCGACTTGACTCGGTTCAATTACACCCCTATTGATGGGCACAATAAATAAAACTTTGATAATTGGAAAAATGTGACTGCCCCACAACCAATGAACTAATAATTGAAAAAATAAAACTATGAATTATTTGGTATATTTCGTTTTATTTGTAACCGTTTTTCAAAAACTTGGTCGTGAAATGTGCGGAAATTCATTTATTATAATATATAAAATATAGAGAATTGATTTATTTTTTATTTAAATGTATAAGTTAACTTCATGCAACACTGAGAAAATAAGGATTATTTTTTTGAATTTGTATTATCATATTAGATTTTAATATGGATTTTCATGTGCAATAAATAAAATATGGTAGGTCTTTTTATTCTTTTTCATTTTTTTCAATTAATCTTTACGAATAACCATTCTAAGAAATAACTGTAAGTAAAGCATGTAAAAAAAGATCGCTAAATATGACAATTATTTCCTTTCACTTTACTATGCCAACCGCAAAAATTCTTTTATTTTGGAAATAAAGTCTCCCCTCTTTATCTGAGCCAAAAGATTTCTTTACTAATTCTTCAATTTTTATGAAAGAGAATAGCTTTTCAATTCTAAGTTGTAGAATTTCCTATCACCTCTCCGTGTCACGGACAAGGTGTTTTGACTACTACATTCCGAATAGAGAATCTAATATATTCTTTTGGTTGATTGAATGTGGCGGCCGCTAGAGTTTGTGACGTTGCTGTTCCTATTTTAGTCAATGTTGTAAAAATCGTTAGGCGCTAGTCGGGCGCCCGAGGGGGGCCTAGCGCCTAGGCGGTTTAGGCGGGGCCTAGGCGGGATTTAGGCGGTTGACCGATTTTTTTATATATTTGAACATCTTAATGAAGTAATACATAATTAATATTTATTTAAATATCTTAAATGAATATTTCAATATTTATTTAAAATTCCTACAACATTTCAAAGCAATTCCAAAACAAAACCAAAAAAAATAAACGAAAGTGTAAATATTCTTGCAACATTCCAACATTTCAAATAATATTACAAATTTACGTTAACATTATCATGCATAAATAAGTAAGTGAGTAAATACCTTTTTAATGATAATGTTATTAAAATATAAAGGGTTGAAATTTTACGATGAAGAGAAAATTTAATTTGGGGATTAAGATTTAGGGTTGTATTTTAATTTTAATGTATAATTTTCTATTTAAGATATTTTAATTATAATTTTTTATATATTAAAATATTAAATATTGATTTTTAAAATTAAAAAATTATAAAACCGCCTAATTGGCCGATTTTACCGAGTAAAACGATTAATCGGCCGATTAATCCGCCTAATCGGGCCGCCTAGGCCGCCTAGCCGGCGGCTAGGCACTACACAGAAAAAAATCGATTTTTCAACCGATTAGGGGTTTTTCGGATCGGTTAACTACCGACTAGCGATTAATCGGCGCCTAGGGGGTCCTAGGCGCCGATTTTTACAACAATGATTTTAGTTGGAGCACGTTGGAGTTGTTAAATGAATACTTCATTTCCACGAATTTGTGAGAGGGACCCATCCATACGGTTTTCTCCTTTCCTTTCATTCGATTTCCGTCAATTTACGGGGCAATTTCTTATGCATCTCTGAACTCCTACCTTGAGTGCACGAGTTTGGAGGTCGCTGTGTATCCTTGGGGAGTGAACCGCTTGTAATGACGAGCACCACATGAGTCTTCGGAAATCACTTTAGGCAATGGATTGTATCCATGCCACAGCTCCTCTTCTTCTAATCCTACATTTCTGATTGCAAATTTTTTTTCATGAGTTGTTGTTTGTTTTTCCGTGATTACGGTCGGGCATATTACAATTTTTTTTGGTGCTGCTGTGTTCTGATTTTATGTGAGATTTTGGAAGCAATTGTTTTTTTCCTGTTTTTGCTGTGAGAAATTCACTTTAGTTGCAGGTCTGCAAACCAACAATTCGAAAGTTATTTTGATGGCTGTTACCATTTCTAGTTCTCTGCCTGATTTATCAAAATTGGAACCGTTAGACGGCTCGAACAACAAGTGGTGGTCACAAAAAAGAAATTGGTGCATTTTATGTGTTTTGATTTCCTTTGTAAAACTCAATTTTATCTTAGTGAAATCACTTTCGCCATGAGGCACTCTGGGGTTTAGTAATAAATCTCAAAAATATATTTATATCCGCTGCGTATATCATTCTATGTTTACATGTTAAACTTTTCAATATCTTTTATACTAACACGTTTCAGTTAAACTTGAGCATCACTTTAATATTGCAGTATTAGTGTTTTTCTTAGAGTTATACATGTGGTCAGGTATTCGAAAGTTTAGAAATAAACTTGTGCCAATTTATTTTATATTGATTTTATGCTACAATATACGTTAGTAATTTTGTGTACTAATTGTTTATGTTACTGTGGTAAATTCGGGCACGAAATTATTTCACCAACAAACTTATCAACTTCTTGAGTTGAAAAATATAATAGATTATCAACTAAACTAACTATGAAACCATCATTACAAATTTTAATAGATATTAATTCTATAATAAAACTAACTCATGGAAGCATTGATCCATTTATTTTTTATAATCAAATACTACAAGTATAACAATATTTTAAAAATTTCTTCTTCCTTACTTTTAATTATTTATTTATTACATTACATATATATAAATCCCCTGCATGCTGCTACAAAATCCATTTCTTCAACATAATCTCTCATTACTCCAGCCTGCACAACAAATCAACACATAAAAATCAAATCATCAAAATATTAATTTGTTTTGTTTTAATAAATATATTAATAATATAATATGCATAATACATACTTAAGGCAATCAAATGTAAGGGTAATGGCAATGTACGGAGCCTCAACGGAACATTCTTTAGGGAGTCCGGCCAACGTCTTATAGTCGATGTCAGGACGACCGATCATCATAGACTGCAGGCATAGGCAGGCAATCTGTCGGTCCACTGTCGACGATATGTAGCTGTTGAGGGTTTTAACTCCATCGCAGCATTGGCCGATGGGGCCTTTCCTCACCATGTAGGGTACGCATGAGATCAGGTTAACCACCACCACTTCACAATCTATCTTCGCCTCGCCGCCACGTGGCACGACCACCACGATCAGCATTGCGACAATGAGAATTGGCTTCATCATTCCGGACATTGGTTTCGGGATTTGGTTGGAGATAATATCAAAGTTTGTGTTATAGTTTGCTTGTTTTGTAGAAATGCAATTTTATTGCCATGTTTATATTGATAATTGTTTGTCCCATTTTGGGGGTTTGCTTTGTTTCGAAATCATATTTGATGTGTGATTTTGTATAATTTAGTTTGTTGATGTGTGCTTGTAATGTCCTAATTTTTGTGAAATAAAATAGTAGATAATAATAGAATAAAAAGAACACATAACTTTATTGGTAAAAATAATTTGCAAAATAAATTGAATTATTTTAAAAATAATATAAAGGAAAATAAAATTTGAATAAATTCTTAAGTCAACATCACCTCTTTTATCTTGTAAAATATGTAATAACTCAATAGTAATCCTATTTATTTAAGCTATATACTTATACAAATATAATATGTAGCACGTGGCTAAATGTGACATATATTGCCAATTGATTAATATTGTAACATATGTAGCAGTTGGTTAATAAGTATACTTGCATAAACGTATGACAAGTATAAATAATATTTGGCACACATATTATTTCGCCTTGACTATGAACTTGACTTGGAAACCTTGCAAATTAGTTAGTTTCTCGCGCCGCCTAAATAATAATAACAATAATAATAATAATAATAATAATGTTATCAAAAAAAGTAATTGAATCAAAATAAGTAATAATTATAAAATAACTAGAATTATGCTAGTGAATTGCACGAAAATATATATTTAAAGAGTTGGTCTCCTGAGAGACGGTCTCACTATTTTTTTATTGTGAGACGGACCTTAATACATTATTTCAATAAGTTAAATACATCATTTCATTTTTAACAATTACATTATTTGCAACAAAGAAATACATCATTTACAATAAAGAAATACATCATTTCATTAAATTCGTTTCACAATAAAAATGGTGATACATTATTTAAAATAAAAAAATACATCATTTTATTAAATTCGTCTCACAATAAAAATGATGAGACCGTCTCATCTGAGACTTTGCCATATTTAAAACTTTAATATAAGTGAACAAATTTATTTTTAAATTCATTATATGTTAATTGCTTGATTTTGAGATAGTTTTATCTAATTATAATTTTATTATCTTCCTAACTTATCTATATAATACATGCTTTTAATGTAAGGGTATAAAACCTAAACTATGAAGTTTTTAGAACATAAATTTGTGTGCAGAAAAATCACAATTTTTCATGAAAACCTAAAATATGAATGAATGGGCACAACCACCAATGAACTAATAATGGCAAAATTAAAATTATGAATTATTTGGTATATTTCATTTAGTTTGGACCCGTTTTTCAAAAACTTGGTAGTGAAATGTGCGGTAACTCATTTATTATAATACTCCCTCCATCCCGGTGAAGTAGTCCCAAATCTTTTCGGCACGGGAATTAAGAGTTGTGAGTGTAGTAGAATTAATATTTTATTGGTGAGTGTGAAAAAGTTTGCTATTTTAGGAAAGTGGGACTAATCTATGGGACATACAAAAAAGAAAAATGGGACTACTTCAATGGGACGGAGGGAGTACATCAAATAAAGAAAAATTGATTTATTTTTTATTTAAATGTATAAGTTAACTCCATTCAACAGTGAGAAAATTAGGATTAATTTTTTGAATTTATATTATGATGTTTGACTTTAATATCGATTTTCATGTGCGATAAATTAAATATGGTAGGTCTTTTTCTTCTTTTTCATTTTTTTCAATTAATCTTTACGAATAACCGTTCTAAGAAATAACTGTAAGGAAAGCATATATAAAAGATCACTTAATATGACAACTATTTCCTTTCACTTTACTATGTCAACCGTAAAAATTCTTTTATTTTGGAAATAGTGTCTCCCCTCCTTATTTGAGCCAAAAGATTTCTTTACTTATTCTTCAATTTTTATGAAAGAGAATAGCTTTTCAATTCTAGCTAGTAGAGTTTACTATCACCTCTCGGTGTTACAAGCAAGGTGCTTTGACTACTATATCACGAATAGGGAATCTAATCTACTTCCTGGTCGGGCATATTACAATTTATTTTTAGTGCTGTTGTGTTCTGATTTTATGTGAGGAGGTCTATTTCTGATTTTGGAAGCAATTGTTTTTTTTACTGTTTTTGCTCTGAGAAATTCACTTTAATTGCAGGTCTTCAAACCAACCATTTTAAAGTGATTTTCATGGCTGTTACCACTTCTAGTACTCTGCCTGATTTATCGAAATTGGAACCTTTGGACGGCTCGAGTGGTGGTCATAAAAATTGCTTATATTCTTCGAATAATTGGAAGTTGACTATATTGTCATTTCTGAAGACCTACCCCTGCTCTGGTTTCTAACTGAACGTCCTCAATCCAGCCTAGATCTTCCAATGCCTAAAACATGGTTGTTGCAGACGGAGTGACCAGAAAGCATAACATGTGAATAATAAGTGTACCTGTATAAAAGCATAGTCATGAGGATAAATTCAGGTTATAGAATTCGCTATACGCTCCCTCTACGGTCACGTACCGCCTAGCGCCTAGGTAGTCTGTGCGGGGAGTAGGCAGATAACAATTTTATTTATTTTATTTTTATTTTATATATAAATATAAGAAATAAAAATATTACAACAAATATATTTTTTACATTATCCTAAAAAAGTAATAAAATATTCAACATTTATAAGTTTAAATTGAAAAAAATATAAATTATTTGATGAAATTACAAAGTTCTGACGATTCTCTTACCATAAGAGCGAGGAGACGAAAAGTCAAGCAAGAAATTTGTGAGGGTTATTCTTTTGGAAACACTTAAGCTTTACCATAATATTATTATTATTATTATTATTATTATTATTATTATTATTAGTATTATTATTCTATTATTATTATTATAATTCTTATTATTATTATTATTATTATTGAATTTTATTTATGTTTCAAATGTTAATTTAAAATATTGAAAAAAATGGTGTATCTCGTAATAAAACTGCACTAAAAACGTATAGACCGTCTAATCGCACTGTACAGGCCGCATAACCGCACCGCGTAGGCCGCATAGGCACCGATTAATTTTTAAAACGTACAGACCACACGAACAAGCAGTTTTCGGCACGGTTGGTGGCCGCCTAGCATTTAGGCGGTGCCTAGGCAGCCATACAGACCGAATTTTACAACACTGGGATAAATAATATTAGTCACACATAGATTTTAGTCTTGACTTGGAAACCACGCAAATTAATTAGTTCCTCACGCTGCCTTAATTATATAATAATAGTGATAATATGTTATCATAAAGTAGTTAAATCGAATTAAGTAATAATTCTAAGAATAATTAACAAGAATTATACTTATGCATTGTACGAAATATATATTTAAATCTTTAATATAATCTTTAATATAAGTGAACATAATTTTTTAAATATAGTATTATATCTATTTAACATATATTATAAAATTATATAAAGAGTACTAAAGAAGGATATACTTATAAAAATATAAATTGCATTCATCTAATGAATAAACAAAAGTATTTTTGGACTAAAAAATAAAAAATACTAAATTGAATGGATATCATATATAGATATATTAAATTCAGGGTTAATTTCTTCAAAAGTTACTAAACTATTTTACTTGTATCAAATTGGATACTAAACTTTCATTTGTATCAAATTGGGTACTAAACTAGTATTTTTATATTATTATTGATTTTGATTCAAACTTTCCTATTTATTAATAAAACGTGACAATTATATTACACAAAAATTGTCACATGTATTATGCCTAATTAATAATTAAAATAATAAAATCTAATATTAAATATTTTAACCTAATATTTGACTCTGTAAGCACACTCTTCCATTTAAAATTGTAGTAATTTTTATTATGCCTAATTATTAAATAAATACTAAAATTCAAATTTACATATTTAATCATATATATCACTCCCTTCACCACTTCCAAAAAATTAAAAACTCTAATTTGAGAATTTTATTTTTATTTTTAATTTTTGCAGCCATAAAACGTATTTTTATTTTTATTTTTAGTTTTTGCAGCCATAAAACGTTATTTTTGGCTTGAAGTTCTCGTATTAGTTTTACTAGATATGATCAAGGAAACTAAAAGATAAAAGATATGGAAGATATGCACGATGTACATAAGAATATGTATATCTACAATGCATGTATATCATGAACTAATCTAAAAACATTAATTATAACTATCTTGTATTACCATCCATACGGTTTTCTCCTTTCCTCTCATTCAATTTCCTTCAATTTTCAGCGAAATTGTTCATGTGTCTCCAAACCTCGTACCTCTAGTGCACGAGTTTGGTGTTGAATGTCCCACATCAACCATAGACCTAGGCATATACCACTATATAATAGTGGAGGTCCCCTC
>JAPKLW010001501.1:132803-179445 GCA_026898455.1 Plectranthus barbatus | reverse complement strand
ACCATAGACCTAGGCATATACCACTATATAATAGTGGAGGTCCCCTCTCCTTACAAGCCGGTTTTGTAGGGAGAAGTGGGGATCTTTACATTTGGAGGTTGTTGTGTATCCTTGAGGAGTGAACGGCTTGTAGAGACGTGCACCACACTCTGCCGAAATCACTTTCAAGGCAATGGAATGTATCCATGCCACAACTCCTCTTATTCTTGTCCTGCATTCCTGATTCCAATTTTCTTTTTTCATGAGTTGTTATTAGTTTTTCTATGATTATGGTCGGACATATTACAATTTAATTTTGGTTCATCGAATAATTTGAAGTTGGCTACATTCTTTTGAAGACCTACCCTTTGCTCCATATTCTAACGGAACGTCCTCAATCCAGCCCATATCTTTCGATGCCTAAAACATGGTTGCTGTAGACAGAGTCACCAGAAAGGATTCAAGTACTCTCCGACAGATGAAGCTATGATAAAGAAGCTTGAGAGAGACAACAAAATAATGAGAGGTCATATGCTCAATCATATAACTAACACTCTATTTGATTTGTTGGGTCAAATTAGGTCTTCCAAAGAAATATGGGATATGCATGAGAGGAATATTGTGTAGATAATGCCGGAAAGAAACAATACGTAGTTGGAAATTCTGATTGTGGATGACAAGTCGATCATGGACAAGCTTTATGAATATGAGAATATGACATAAATCAACTAAAACACCAAACGCGCGATCTGGATCTGCAAGAACTCATTAGCCACATGCACTGAGGAAGCTAACCATTTGAAGGATAAGAATTTTCATGTTCTTAATTTTATTGCAAATTTAATTGAATATGGTGTGACTTCAGGTGAAGAAAAAGAAAGGTTGAGGTCTTCGGCCAACAAAGCATCATTCACAAAGTAAAAACCAAAATGCTGTAATAAGGGACACCAAAAGATCGTGAATAAATCAGTCCAAATAACTTGCTATGGCTTTGAAAGCGAGGGCATATTGCTAATCAGTGTTTCAAATGCCAAGGACAAGTACAAGAAAGTAACCTACAAGCTAGTGAGAGCATTCATTCAAACTTGTCATGTTACTAGAGCCACATTGGGCCAATGACATAGTAATTGTATAATTTTTTTAGAATGTTTGCTTGAAATCTTGTGGACAAGTTTATGTGGAGACGATGGGCTTCAAATGTGCAGAAAAAAAATTATGGTGCTTGGGAATTTCAGTTTAAGATGTTTCCAAAAGGAAAGAAACTTTGGAATCAAATTGATGACACATGTCTTCATCCTACATAAGCTACGAAATTTCGTCAATGCATGAGCAAGGATGCCAGAATTATTTCTTGGATTTTAGTATCAATTGAACATCATATGGTGAACAACGTACGGTCATTCAGTACAGCGAAAGAGATGAGGGATCACTTAAAGCGTGTATACAATCAAGAAAATGCTACCCAATGGTTTCAGCTTGAACATGACTTCAACAGTTTTCGTGAAGAAAATTGTTACATAGATCAGTATTATACTAGTTTTATTAACCTCTAGAGTGAATACTCCCATATTCTCGATTCTATAGTATCAAGTGAGAAATTAAAAAGTCTTCGAGAGTTCTGTGAAGTAAGAAAATGTGATTTGTTTGTAATGAAGTTGAGACCAGAATTTGAGAATGCTCGAGCAGGATTATTGAATCGAAGTCCAGCTCCCACATTGGATGTCTGTATTGGTGAATTACTTTGTGTATAACATGTTTGGCTACTCTTTCCACAATCGGTGGGTCAAATGAGACATCGCAGGTTCTCAATGTTGCTTATGCTGTTCAAGAGAAGATTCTGTGAAAATGTTACGTCCAGTGTTACAGTTGTAAGGAGATGGGGCATATATCCCTCCACTCCACAAAGAAATTCTAACATTATTGCAAGCAAACTGACCATTGTTGGTCCCGAGATTCAAGTAGTAATGCACAACGAAAATTTTAAGTCGACTCGCACTTATCCAAACTGGTGATTCTGTACCAGTTCGGTTTGTCTAGACATAGTTTTTAAGGTCACAATATTTGTTAGCCAGTTTCTAAATATACTTCAACACTTGGGGGTTGAGTTTAAAATATAAGAAAACTTATAACAGAAAGGTATAAACAACAAAAGGTTAATAGTGGTTCGGACCCAAAAGTCATACGTCCATTGTTGAGACAAAGTGTGAAAATCAACTAAGTGTTAGATTATAATGTTCTCCCACGATCAGTCCTCTATTTGTCCTTCACTTCTCAGCTTCATGGAGTGTGGGCTCACCATGCAGCCTCCTAGCCGGAATTAGGGTTTTTAGAGTTCTCCCCAAAACTGACTATTTCGCGGCTAAAAGCCCCTGATAGTCAAGGTAAATATTGCACTTGACTGCTGTGTTATTTCTCGGAGAAAAAGAACACCATATAAACTCAAGAATAAAATGTTCTGAGTCTCCTGTTCACGAAGTGACACACAGTAAGATTCTGAAAGCCTCGAACGGTTGAGTAAGTATTTTGATAGAGTTTTGGCGCTCTTGAAAATCAGAAGTTTGGTGTGAAAATCTCTTGAAGTCCATAGCTATTTATAGTTGAGGATTCTGAAATTTGAATTTAGAGTCGTTTAGAAACTAATCAAATGTTGTCCAATCCGATGTTTAAGTCCACTACAGCGGGTAGGTATTTTTCCAGGAAATTTTTACTAGCACCTACTTTTTCGAACTTTGAATCTCTGTCTGAGGAATCAATAATGGAGTCTTCAATTTTCAGACTTTCAAGAATCTCCAATCCTTAAGTCTGAACTTGTCAGCACTATTCCTTAAATGATTCTTTTTGTCTCTATGCGCAGGGATTGGAACTAGAGATTCCATGCTGATGTCATCAGTTTGGCAAGTCCATGCTGGCTAACGTCACTAGTTTGAACATTGATCCCCAGATTGGCAAGTTTGATATTTGAAATTGGTGAGTTCCAGACTAATCAATTCCATACTGATGAATTTCAAAACTTGTCAGTTCCAAACTGATGACACCCAAATTGATCAGTTCCATAGTGATCTTCAGTCTGTTTTAGTCATTTACGCATCCATAGACTGATTCTTTATTCCGCTCTTCAATTAACTCCAATTAAAACTCGATAAAAAGACCTTATAGGACTGTACATTTAAAATATAAAATTGGGGCTAATCTATAGATTTTCTAAACTAGTTTTGACCCACTAAAACAAAAATAAGGATAAGGAAGTTTCTAACAACCAAACTTTCTAAAAAAATTTCCCTTTTTGGTGTGGTCAAAGTCATCATCTAACAACTATCTAAGTTGGTCAATAAGGAGCGACTTATTTTTCAAGTTTTTACGAGGATAAAACTATCAAACTACTATCTCAAGAAAGTCACCTCCTTAGACCCAGCCTGCTCTACTTAAGATCTTCCCCCTCAATTTAGGAGAGATATTGCTCGATTAAAATTTTAACATAAGAACATGGAAAAAATGTTAATCATATGAATCATAGCAAAAATCATAAGTAACAGAGCAACACAACTTTGCTGATTACACGAGAATGTGTAAGATCAGCTCAAAAGTAACTCTCAGTTGGACAAAATGACTTTGTCATCAACCAGGCAGTTTTCCGTTCATGATATGTTTATTACAATTACAAGGAAAACTAACAGGAGTCTATACAATATCAGAGCATTACAAAAAAAAAAAAAAATAGGTTTGCAGCAAAGAGCCAGGTTGGCTTGTGGTAGAAAAGGGGAGAAAGGTCTTCATTTAGTTCCAGAAGAGCCAGCTGCAAGTTGGACAATGTCTTCCATGGAGGCAGCTAAATCCATGAGCTTGGAGATCTCAGCCTCACGCCTAAGCCTTTCAGCTTCCTAGCGCTCCTCTCTCTTCTTCTTCAACTAAGCTTCTCTTCTTCTGCTCTTGACCTTTCTTCTTCATAGGCTCTGCGATCCTCATCTTGCTTTCTTCTTAACTCTTCCCCCTCTTTGAGCACATCCTGAAAGGTGGTCATAGTTGAGGTCATTGTGTTCAGCTTCTTGATAAGCTCATATTTACACTCACTTATCGAAGTTTTTCTCCTTTGTTTAAGTGCAATTAGGTTAGGTTTTTAGTTATTTTTGTGCATGAGTTCATTATAGAGGATGATAAGTTTTGTATGCTAAGTTTTGTAGGTTTTTGAGGCTAAAAGAGATCAAAAGGTGAAAAGAGCCAAGTATGACAGAGTTGTTGCTTCGATTGACACATGGGATGTTGACCGAGTTGGGAGAAGTGCCAAAAACCCAAAGCTTGACCTCTGTGTTGACCGACAGGGAGAATGTCGATCGACACATCGAAGGTAAGGCAGAAGAGAAGGCTCGACATGTGTAATGCATGTTGATCGACACTCATTGTGTCGATCGACACGAATTCCAGACAAGGATGAATCGACATGAAAAGGAAAAGGTCTTGACATATTGCATGTGTGTCGATCGATAGGCCCTCTATCGATTGACATCGATGCCGGAAAGGGAGATTTTTCCCATTTTTGTTATTTTCTATATTTTAGCCCAATACCTTGTATAGATGTTTTCACTCCTGTATGAATAACACTCCATTAGGGCTCAAAATTATTATCTTTTATCCCCTTCATTACTTAGAATATTTTAGCATTGGAGTTTTTCCAAGACTTTCAAGGTTCCTATTGTCCTTGTAAGATAACTTATGAGTTTTAATAGAATGTGTGCTTTATTTCTATCCATATTTAGTGGCTAGAAGCCCTAGCAGATTCTAGGGTTTGATAATATTCTCTGATGCATGTATGAATGATTCAACTCAATAAGCATGGTTCAATTCTTGGTTTTTATTCAAATCAAATCTAGAATTAATGAAGGATCGAGAGATGAAATTAATCTAGGTTTGAAAGCTATTAATAGAAGGACTGAGAGGTGAAAATTAGTAATAGGAAGAGAAAATTGAATGCAATTGTTTTCTGACTCAAAAGGATGAATCAATTTGTAGGATTACCTTAGATAATTATTGGGATTGGCAAATATTGTGTTCTTGAGACCGAGATGAGATAGTCACATATTAGTAATCTAGGGTTTAATTGCCTAAACAAGGAATTTTATCCATTCGTATCTAATTTATTCCCCATTATTGAGTTGATGAATTTTGAATGCTAATGATTTGATTATCTGCCCTCGAATCTGTACATTTTTTAATAATTTTTTAAAACCCCCTTACTTTTTTTGCACTGTTATCTTTAAATTCCCAAAACCAAACCCTTATTTCAATTTACTCAAACAACTGTGGTTTGAAAACTATGGCTAATACATAGGATTATTTCGTTATAAAGTCTCTTTGGATTCGATTACCTTAGGGTATTATAAATTTATTTACATCACTATTTTAAAATTTATTTGTACTTTTTATAGTGATCAAATTGGCACCGTTGTCGGGGACTGTTAGATTTCATTTTATTATTAGTTTGTTTATAAATTTGTAGGATTGAGTTTTTATTTTATTTTTGTTTTTAATTTTTTTGTTTGTGTGTGTGTGTAATTTTCCAAATTTTGCATATGTTTTGATCGACACACTTCGTGTCGGCCAACACTGCCGCTGAATTCCTCGTGTTAGTCGACAGGGCCACTGTCGGTTGACACAGAGGCTAATTTTCTGCATGTCTTTTTCTCAGGTTGCATGAACACAAGGCCTCAAGGCAAGCCACTCGAAGCTTTCGACCCAAAAATCAAGGCCACAGTCCGGAGGAGGAAAATAAAGGAAGACCAAAGCACAATCAACATGCATGGAGCCACCACAGCATCAGCACGAAGAAGATGATCCGAACATGCCACCCTTGGAGGAGCATGATACTCAAATGACAACAAGGGGTGCCCTTCTTCTAGTCCAAAAGTTTAACCGGATGAAGGAAGTAATCAAGCAACTGATGGCTGAAAGAGAAGTAGAGAGAGCCAAGGCTGCAAGGAGAGACAGAGAAAGAGTATGAGAAAGGCTGCACCGAGAAGACTCCAATGATGAAGATCCCAAGGCCATACAGACCTCAGCCCAACGATGATGGATTCGTTATTGGTGTCACTGCCAATAACTTTGAACTTAAAACCGACTTGATTCAGATGGTTCAAGAGAATAGCAATGGAAATATGAAATTCGGTATTTGCAAATCTTCATTCATAAAAAAAGATCTCACTAAATATCTTGTTTTTTTATATTTCATATAATTTTAATTATTAAAGAGTATGAATGCTTCACATTTATTTTTATATCTTATTATTAAAATTTTGAATGCACCGTCCTGGTGAATCCTCCATACTTAAATCGACTTTTGATATGGATTAAAAACAAATGATACTTGTTAAAATAAAAGTGCAGCAAAATATTAGAATTGGATAATACATGTAGAGAATTGAAAACAAATTGAAAATATGAATACAATTTTTATTATATACCATCAATTCAATTCCATTAACACAAATATAAAAACTGTACAACCTCAAAAGGTAGTAGTTCATACAACAAATGTGATTTTAAAAAACATCAAACTAAAGTTTCATATTTTAGACAATGATCCACTATCATTACAATGAACTTAAAAAATAATAAATAAAAAATCTGGATAAATACTTCGTGGTTACATAATAAAAAAAGGGATAAATCTCAACTTCACAATACTCCTGTAAAAGCACCTCGAACTCATTCATCTCTCAAAAGTCATCTTGAATTTGTGTAAATTTGACGAAATATTAGTGAATTTATAGGTGGTAGATGAGGCTAAATAAGGAATATTATATATATTCATCAATGTAATAAATGTTCATATGTAATATAAATTTTTTAAAAAATAATGACATTATAGTAAAAGGAAAAGTAACTGATTCTTAGAATTCATGATGAATTGAGAATTAATGGAGAATTAATTAGTAAAAGAAGAATATACGTATTTAATTATATTAATTGCCATAATATTAAAATGATACTTTTTTAGTTTTTCTTATTATTTTCCATAATATTTTACTTAATTACTTTAGCTAATATTTCTTTAGGGAAAAAAGAATTCGACGGATTTTTTTTCTGAATTGGACGGATTTATTTGAGTATATATAAATTTAACATTGAACATATCACTAATTCTTTTAATAACTATATTTTTAAAGTAAGAAAATAAAGTTCTTATAATTATCTTGTGTAAACATAAATAAGAAATTTAATTATACAAAACATATATATACTTACAAATAATTAGTAATAATTATATTTATATATAATTTGAAATATTAAGTATGTGTATATTCCAATAAAGTAATTAATAATAATAATTATTATATACTTACCATATTTAATGTTGCCTACTTAATATATTGAAGATTTAATTTTGGTAAGTGTTTTTGGGGGAAAACTTTTTTGGGGAGGGGTATTGCTTTTAGGTATATATAGATAGATTATATAAAATATTCAAAGATCTTTAATGGAAGACTCCAATATAAAATTTGGATTGAGAGTTTTGAATTTATATTCTGTCTTTTGAATTTAATTGACATCTAATTAAACCATCTTTTCAAATTTTAATCCATATTAATTCTCTAATAAAACTAACTCATAGAAGCATCCATTTATTTTTTATAACCAAGTACTACAAGTACAACAATATTATATTAGAAATTTTTTTCACTATTTTTAATAAATTATTTGTTACATATAAATTCGCTACAAAACCCATTTCTTCTCCATAGTCTCTCATTACTCCATCCTGCACAACAAAACACCACATAAAATCCAAATCATCAAAATATTATTTTTTTTGTTTTAATAAATATAAATACAAAAACTTATAATATGATATGCATAATACATACTTAGAGCAATCAATATTATGGGTAACGGCCATGTAGGGAGCATCGACGGAACATTCTTTAGGGAGTCCGGCGACCTTCTCTTCGTGTTCGTCGAAAAGATCGTCCATTATCATCTTCAGGCAGTCGCAGGTAATCTGTCGTTCTTCCGTCGACGTGATATTGCCGTGGAGGCTTTTAATTCCATCGCAGCATTCATCCTTGAAGCCTAAGCCAGACGCGTAGATTTCGCATGTGACCATGTATCCCATCACCACTCTACAATCATCTATCTCCGCCTCGCCGCCACGTGGCATGACCACCGCGATCAACATTGCCGCAATGAGAACTGGCTTCATCATTCCGGCCATTGGTTTCAGGATTTGGTGGGAGATGATATTAAAGTTTGTATTGTAGTTTGCTTCTTTTGTAGAAATGCAGGTTTATTGCCATGTTTATATAGTGAATTGTTTGGCCCAATTTGGGGGTTTGTTTTGTTATGAAATAATATTTGATGTGTGATTTTGTATATTTTAGTTTGTTGATGTGTGTTTGTAACGCTCTAGTTTTTGCGGAATAAAATAATACAGTAAAAAAGAAAACTTAACTTTTGTTGACAAAACAATTTGCAAAATAAACTGAATTATTTTAAAAATAAAATAAATGAAAATTGACTTTAAATGAATTCTTTAGCCATCATCACCTCTCCACTACATTGCCCGATAATTTTAACTTAAAAATGTAGTAACTTAAAAGTGATCATATTCATTAAGGTAGATAATTATACAAATATAATATGTAGCTCGTGGCTAAATGATGACATATATAATTCGTTAACACATAGATTTTCACCTTGACTTTGACCTTAACTTGGAAATCACGCAAATTAGTTAGTTCCTCGCGCCACCTAAATAATAATAATAATAATAATAATAATAATAATAATAATAATAATAACAACAACAATAATAATATATTATCATAAAGTAATTGAATCCTATAAGTAATAATATAAAATATAACTAGAACTATATTCAAGCATTGCACGAAAATATATATTTAAAACTTTAATATAAATGAACATATATATTTTTAAATTCATATTTTTTTTTATCAAAATAAATTTATTATTATATAAATTTAACATATATTAGAAAAATATTTTAATATTTAAAAAGTTATATAAAAAATACTAAATAAGGATATATTTATAAAAATATGTATTGTATTCATGTAATGAGTAAGCAAAAATATTTTATGGACTAAAAGATAAAATATACTAGATTGCATTGATAACATAAGTTAATATATTAACCTCATTGTATGTTAATTGCTTGATTTTGATATATTTTAACATAATTATAATTATAAATCTTCTTAGCTTATCTATATTTAATTCGTATATATTTTCAACTTTGTAGAGGAATCACTAAATTTCCATAATGTCTAAAATGAATGTTTTAAGAAATAATCACACCTACCTTATATCCCCAGGGCTTCAACACGTCAACTGATCAGCCGTCATAATAATGTAAGGTTTGCTTGCCTTAACATTCACAAAAATTAACAAGACTAGTTCAGGCACTAAACGTACCTCGTTCTCATCTCATCAAATAACTCTCTGTTGATTGTTGTCAACAGAGGACAGATATGATAGCACAAAACATTTCATGCATAGCAATCAATTAAAACAAATCATTTTCACACACATTTTGAAAACTGAGCGCAAAGCTCGAAAGCATTTTCTTTATACCGAAATAATTCCCAACTGGTGTAAAGCTTGAATGCACTATATGTTTTCCCGTTAATTGAGCTGATTGAACTTCCTTCCTTATCTCCCACCTTCAACAATCATCGAACACAACTAATTAGGATGGATAAACTAGGACAAACGATCTAACTTGACAAACTTCCAACAACCACTTCACAATCCAAACTCATTTTCAATTTCAATACCAACATGCTTTAACTTATCTTCAATCCAATTCAATCAACTCTTGACTTTTAATTTCACAATCCAACATGTAATCTAGTCCTAAACATGCTCATAAAATCACGTATTAAACTCAGGAATCGAAGACGACTCGAAACGAATCAAGAACGAACGAGAAAAATCATTTTTTTCAATTATGCCCCCTGTGTCGACCCAGAATACCCAAAATATCGACATCCTGTCAGTCGATATACACCCTGTCGACCAACAGGTGCATGTCAACCTATGCTTGGTCGATTCACTGAGGTGTGTCGGTCGATATACACCCTGTCGACCGACATACCTCATCTTCCCCAACATGACGCGACCGTCAAACCTGTAACTCACATTTTTGGCCATTTTAAGCTCAACAAACACCAAACCAACCTTCCAACAAGTTTCTACAACACTCTAGATCATGATTCAATCCTCCAAACTCATCAAAACACACAAACAACAAATGATTATTTCTTGAAAATTAATTGAAGTTTACGTACGTATTCCTCAATGGTACGGCACTTCTCGGTGTCTAAACTCACATTTACAGCTATCAATAAACTCCCTACAATACAAGGAACACAAATCCAACAATAAAATCTCGATTTAACAAGGATTCGTACGAGTTTTCAAAACAAAAGCCGTAACGATTTCGAAAATGACGGGTACCTTTCTTAGCTCGTAACTTTCTCGTCTCTTCACCTCTCGAGACGTGGGTGTGCTTTCCGGAATCCTCGTAGAACAAGGAACAAGATGCTGGTGGTGGTATCTACGTTGGTGGCTTTTGGTGGCCGGAAATCTCGCAGTTAAAGGGCTGGGTTGTGGCTGCGGAAATGACGGTTTTTCTCACTGATTTCCCCTTTCTCTCTCTCGGCTCTCTCGTCTTTCTCTCCTTGCTGATTGAATCGACTGAAAGAAGGGGAGGAATGAAGATACTAAGCTGCTCAATTTGTATTGATCGGTGCAGGGTGAAAGAAAACAAAAGCCACCGCCTCTTCACGCCTTTCTCTTTCCTTTCTTTTTGCTTCTGCTGCTCTCTCTCTCTCGCTGGAATACTGAAGCGATGATGAATGGAAATGATTCTGCAGAGTTTTGTTTTGATTCAATCCATCCACCCTTCACCATCTCTTGCCACCGCCTCACCCTCCGCCACACCTTCTCTCTCAACCAATCAAACAAACCCACACACAAGATTACATGCAAACCAACACGTAGCCTTCTTCATGGGGAAGAAATTATTTTTCCCCCTTCTCAATTCGAGCACAATTTTCTCCGTTAACTTGTCTTAACGAGTTCAAAATAAATAATCGATTATATGAAAATGCTCCTCTCGACGAGCCCATCTCACTAATATAATTTTCCAAATTTTCGGAGATAAAAATTATCCAATTTTCTAATTAATTTAATATTTAATTAAACACTACTCGGGTCTTGGAAAAATATAACGATCATTTTGTATCCTTTTTTATTTTATTTCCAAGCATTTCCTAGCTCCGTTTAAGAATCGGACTTCTCGAGTGCAGGTTGTAAATTTAATCACATTTATTAATATTCCAATTAATATCTCATTGCAATCGTCCTTCTTTTATAAATTGTGGCTTCACGGTCACTCTCGTTTTCTCGAAACGATTTCATTCGCATATTATTCTCAATATTTGGACCATTAAATCTCGATGGTGTTTAATTCTTTCTAAAAAACGAATAATAATAATATTCGTAAAATTAACTAATCCTTTCTTCAAAATACTTAAGCATAAATTCGCTTAATTTTACACGTGATATTACAGCATCCAGAGACGATCCCCGCTCCAATTGAGGGCTTCCCACATTTTACTCCATAGTTCACCACCACCCCGCTCCCCCGAACCCTCCTCGAACCAGGGTACCACGTGTTCGTTCCACATTCACCGCACCAATTTGTTGGGGGAACCGCCAACTAGACATTAGTATGATATTATTCGCTTTGGGCCAAAGCCCTCACGGTTTCGCATTTGGGCATCATCAACCAAAAAGGCCTCATACTAATGGGAATTGGGTGAACTCTTATATACAAAGAATCTCATCTTGTTTCTCCGATGTGGGACATGGGCTTGCCAAACCCAACAGATTATGATATTGATTTTCATGTGCAATAAATTAAATATGGTAGGGCTTTTTTTCTTCTTTTTCCTTTTTTTTACAATTAATCTTCATACATAATCATTCTAAGAAATAACTGTAAGTAAGTAAAGCGTATATAAAAAGAACACTAAAAATGACGATAATTTCCTTTCACTTTACTATGCCAACAACAAATATTCTTTTACTTTAGAAATAAAGTCTCCCCTCTTTATTTAAGCCAAAAGATTTCTTTATGCTAAAGTTGTCACGCCCCGATTTATAATCAAGATATAATTCAAGGAATTGAGGCAAATCGGGTACGAGACATGCATTTGGGATATCAAACAATAAGAAAGATCAAGCAAAATAAGATAGAATTCAACACACTTATCCCAAGTACTTAAAAAGATAATAAAAGATGCCTCCTCAAGAAAGGATCTCGACTTCTTGTGTGAACAAATATCAGAGTTTATCAAGTTTGATAATATCAAAATTAGTCTGTCAAAAGAGATTGAGTCTAGCAGCGGAAAGTTATCAAGGAAGTATGTATATGAAGATACACACTTCCGCATCTAACTATTACAAAAGATGAATCTTCAACTCCACTCCTCTGCTACCTCGTACTCTTGCTTCAAATCTTTTTTTAACTTGTGCATTTTAGAAATAATAAAAGGGCTAAGTACAAATTGTATTTAGTGAACACATGCCCGAAAACATACATATATAATTTTGTCATGCCATTTTCATCGGGTCGCACATGGGGTTTTAACTTTGAAATCCTCCCATGGCACCAAAACATTTTTATGAATGATCATGCTCTTTTATAAAGTTAAACTATCTGTAAAATCATATGCCTGGGAGGTGGCCGCCTACCACAGTCACAATATTAGTCCAAGAAGGGCGCGACACCTAGCTTGATTGCATCACATTGCACTAACCCGTAGTATCTTTCATACTATTCGGGCACGATCACTATGGTGGTGCTTCAGGATTCCAATGTACTGCGTCCAAGATCAGAACGAGCTTGCCAGCGGACGTTCAGAAAAAGTCTGTTGTAAAGGGAAAAGACTCGCAATACGCGCAGTCAACATTTACGTTCCCACGTGTAATGTTCTTCTCTATGTGGGGTTCCCCCACAAAGAGGACAGATAGCAAACACAAAACAGTAGGCAATGACAAAACAATTGAAAGTGAAAATTTTCATTTCATGCTTGATTTGTTTGAAAAGAAAAAAAAAATGATTTTATTTTGGCCCACGATATAGGGGTTAAAGAAAGCCCACCTTAGTTGGTGTGGTCACAAACGTTTGCTCTAGCTGTCAACCCTTTCCTTGCTCTTTCTTATGACATAAGGAATACGAGTAAATCCTCAGGGGATAATAGATTATCTATAATCCGACACATCACAATAGTTCTAGACACTTAATCAGTCGTGGACTTCTCTAGTTGAGACATCGGGTAATTTCAGAATTACCTAAAGTCAAAAAGGTTAAAGTGGTTGTCATACACTTGTCACATTGGTCACTTTAACATCGCTTCACGTCAACTCCACATCTCTTTGCATCATTGCACGGGAGACCGTGATATCTCCTCGGGTTACAAAATTTATCATCGATATTATCCTGATACAAAAATATATGGTCACTGAATAATTAATCGGAATTAATTAAATTAAATCCATCAAGTAATAATTAATTTACTTCAATAAAATAAAGGTGGCAAATAAATAGTGCCATAATAATAATTTCCCAAATCGAATTGATCGTGAAATCTCAAATTATTTTGATAAAAAAATATAAATTTAAAAAATTCCATAATTACAATTAATATTTTAAGAGGGGTGTTACATCCTCACCCACTACAAAAATATTTCGTCCCAAAATTTTGCAGGTCACAAAAAGAGTACGGATACTTTTCCTTCATCTTGTCTTCGAGTTCCCATGTTGCTTCTTCAGTGCCATGATGCTTCCAAAGAACTTTGACAAGGTTGATCTTCTTGTTGCGGAGCTCATGTGTTTTGGAATGCATGATTGCTTCTAGTCCTTCTTCATCTTGATGAACAACGTGTCTCAGATCGACAACGTACTTGCGCAGTTGCGACACGTGAAAAATGTTATGCATATTCTTGAAGTTGGGTGATAAAGCCAAACGATAGGCTACGGCTCCAACTATTTCCAAAATTTCATAAGGACCAATGTATCGTGGCCTAAGTTTGCCTCTAGCTCCAAAACAAATGATTCCCTTAGAGGGCGATATCTTCAAAAATACCTTGTCTCCGACTTCAAAAGTAAACTCGGTTCGTCTCCTATCGGCATACAACATCTGTCGATCTTGAGCTTCTTTGATTCTAATGCGGATCTGTCGAACAATTTCTATCATCTCAGCGACTGAGTCAAGCCCTAAAAATTTACATTCTCCAACTTCATCCCAATACAAGGGAGATCTGCACTTTCTTCCGTAAAGTGCTTCATACGGGGCCATTCCGATTGTGGCTTGGAAACTGTTATTGTAAGTGAATTCAATCAGCGGCAACACTGCCTCCCATTTCACCCCTATGTCTAGAACACTGTTCTGAGCATATCTTCCAAAGTCTGTATGCTTCTCTATGTTTGACCATCAGTTTGAGGGTGAAATGCAGTATTGAAATTCAAACGGGTTCCAAGCTCTTTCTGCAGGCTAGTCCTAAATCGAGATGTGAACTTTGCATCCCTATCAGATGTGATTGTCATTGGCATACCATATAATCGAATGATTTCCTTGACATAAATTTTGGCCAACTTATCAGATTCATACGTAATCTGAATTGGCAAAAAATGTGCGCTCTTGGTTAAGCGATCGACGATTACCCAAATAGCAGTGTTCCCTCTTTGGGACTTGGGTAAACCAGTTACAAAATCCATTACTATTTCATCCCATTTCCACTCTACGATGTCAAGTGGCTGTAACCTTCCATACGGCCTTTGATGCAATGCTTTCACTTGTTGACACGCCAAAAAATGTTCTACGAACATGAAAATGTCTTGTGTCATGCCTTCCCACCAAAATTTAGACTTTAAGTCTTGATACATTTTTGTACATCCAGAGTAGGCAGTGTACAGGGTTTTGTGTGCTTCTCTCATGATTTCTCTTTCAAATCATAAACCTTCGGCACACACAATCTCCCATTGTACATTATGGCATTATCGGAAGCTTCTTGAAAGTTTGCGACTTTCTTCTCTTGGATTTGAAGTCGTATCTTCTCTAAATCTGCGTCTTTTCTTTGTGCTTCCACAAATCTCATCCTTAAATTAGGACTTGCCAATAAGGTTGCTATTCTCATGCTCACCGTTTCTGGTGGAAAAATCACTTCTAGGTATAGCTTTTCCTTCTCATTGATCAATTTTCTTCTTGCGTACTTACGGCACAAGCTTTGGCTGGAGTTTTTTGCTCAACGCATCAACTACTGTATTAGTTTTACCGCGATGGTAATTATTGATCAAGTCATAATCCTTCACTAATTTCAACCACCTTCTTTGCCTCATATTCAGATGTTTCTGCTCAAAGAAGTACTTGAGGCTCTTGTGGTCAGTGAAGACTGCACATCTTGCTCCATAGAGATGATGTCTCCAAATCAATAGCGCATGGACATTGGCTGATAATTCCAGGTCATGGGTTGGATAATTAAATTCGTGCGACCTTAATTTACGAGATGCATACGCAATGACTTTGCCTTCTTGCATCAAAACACAACCTAGACCATTCTTGCAAGCATCTGTATACAACTAATAATCCTTGTATGCTTCTGGTACTACCATAACTGGGGCAGTGGTTAAGAGTTCTTTTAAGCGTTGGAAACTCATTTCACACTCTTCAGTCCACGTATACTTGATTCCTTTTCTCAGAAGTTGCGTCAGATCTTAGAAAATCCTTCAATGAATCTACAATAATATCCTGCCATTCCAAGAAAATCTCAAACTTCATTCAGTGTTGGCTTGTATCTTAGTTGGGTCCACTTTGATTCCTTCTGCGGAAACAATATGTTATAGGAACATCACTTCATTTAGCCAAAATTCACATTTGCTAAATTTAGCATACAGTCTCTCCTTTCGTAGGGTTCTCAAGAGTGTTCTCAAATGCTCTCGATGTTCCTCTTCACTCTTCAAGTAGACAAGAATGTGATCTATGAAGACTAGGAAAAAATTGTCAAGATATGGATGAAACACGCAATTCATAAGATCCATGAATACTGCTGGCGCGTTTGTCAATCCAAAAGGCATTAATAAAAATTCATAGTGACCATATCTTGTCCGAAAGGTTGTTTTCGGAATATCTTCTTGATAGATTTTCAACTGATGGTATCTAGATCTAAGATCAATCTTCTAAAAGACCTTTGCTCCCTTAAGTTGATCAAAAGATTGTCGATTTTTTGGAGTGGATACTAGTTCTTCAGAGTGGGTTTGTTCAACTCTCGGTAAACGATGCACATACGCATAGATCCGTGCTTCTTCTTCACAAATAGGACAGGTGCTCCCCAAGGCGATACGCTTGGTCGAAGAATCCCAGATCTAATAATTCTTACAATTGCACTTTTAGCTCTTGCAGTTCCTTAGAGGCCATCCTATATGCAGCTTTTGAGATATGAGCTGCACCCGGTTCAAGATCAATAACGAACTCTAATTGCTTGTTTGGCGGCAATCTGAGTAACTTATCGGGAATTACATCTTTGAATTCCCTTATGACTTCAGCGTTATTAACAATAATGTCCTTCCTGTCATCCACATTGAGGTACACAAGAAAAGCTCGACTATCTTTTATGCTGGCCAATCGGTATGCTTGCGTGGTGAAAATTAGAGGAATCTTTGTTCCTTTCCGAACTCTGTGTAAGTATATAGGTTCTCTTCCAGACTAGCCAAAAGACACAATTCGGTCTTTGCATCGAATGGTAGGATGGTTCTCTTTTAACCAGTCCATTCCTAGTATGACGTCCACGTCTCTTATTTGCAGGACGTTCAAACCGTTGGCTCTTATTACGCATGCTCCAAAAGAAATGTTAGAGTTGGACAAATAAGGTTTGAGAGGGTTGATCCTCCGGTCGGGGTCACTATGCACAAATAATTCTTCATTCTCTCGGTACTAAGCCCAAGATTCTAAAAAAATATTCAGATACATATGAATGTGATGCACCAGTATCGTAAAGCTCAATAACTGGCAAATGATCGATCAATCCCATACCTGTCAGGTTTCCCTGATCTTCCTTCCCGTTTGGTTGCTCCAGAGCGCAGGCTCGTCCTTTTCGTGCTTGTTGTTGAGTTGCCAGTGGTTGTTGCTGCTGCTGTTAAGGCACTTGCTGGATTGACTTGTCTTGAATAGCGCGGTTACGAGTATTTTGTGGTTGCTCTTGACCTTGCAGTGCACGTAGTGGAGTGTTCTTGATTGTTTTGGGACTGGTTGCAAAAATCTGGCCGATTGTTGCTCAGGAGACATTGCGATGAATAATGTCCCAGATGTCCGCAGTTGAAGCAGTTGGCATGATAAGAATTATCCTTGATGGCGAAGTTTGATGGCGAAGTTGCCTTGGCGGTTGATTCCTTGATTCTAAAAATTCCTTTGTTTTTCGGCTTCATTGTTGCAGAAATTTTGATTGCCTTGCCAATTTCTTTTCTGTCCGGCTGTGAAAGCCTGCGGGACATCTTCTTGCTTTCTTTTTGTTCCTACTTCAGCTGTTGGCTCTGGCTTGTTGGCCAAGAGAGCGGCTCGCAGTCCGTTCTTCAATGTTGCTTCAATATTTAAGGCTCGCTTCAGTGCGTCCTTATAATCCAATCCAGTCAGGCAAGAAACAGAGGCTTGAATGTATGTTCGCAATCCAGACATGTACTGAATTGCCTTTTTATGTTCGGTGTTCACTATGTCTGGAGCATACCTCAACAGACTGTTGAACCTCCGGTGATACTCAGTCACATACATTTCTCATTGTATTAAGCTGTAAAATTCCGCTTGCTTCTGAAATCGATACATCAGGGGAATATACTTGGTATAAAATTCCACTTTGAAATAATCCCAAGTCAGGGCATCTTCATGCTCAAGCATGAGTGTTTTCAAGTGAGTATCCCACCAGTGTTCAGCTTCATCAGTTAGTTGAAAAGAAATGCACTGGACTTTCTTCTGGTTAGTGTAGTAAAAAATTCGGAAAATTATTTTCATCTATTTGATCCATGTTTCGGCCTTTGGTGGATCCTCTGTTCCATCCAGTAGTGGTGGATTTTATCATGTGGAAATTTCCCGATCCTTCTAGGTTCAACAAGAAATGCATGCACCTCCTCATCGTAAAATCCTGAATTCTGTTTGTGAGGCGGTCCATCGTCTTGTTCTTGGTGTCGTTCATTCGGATTTTCATGAGGTTGGCCTCTTCCACGACCTCTTCCTCGGCCTCTTCCACGACCTCTTCCCCGGCCTTGGCCTCTAGCAGGGGCTGCTCTAGGCGGCATTCTGCAAAATAATTAATCATTAAAAAGGGGTTTTTGCAACCATCGGTACGTATAATGCGTAAAGAAAAATCCTTTTGAGGATTGCAAAAAAAATCATTATACAATAAATGAATAAAGTAGGTTATCCCATAATTTTGGGTTAACACATTTTAATGGATTGTACTCCCTTTGATGCTAGGCAATGGCCATGATTCAGGATTCCACTTTGTTATTATAGCTAAGGATAAAAATCAATTAGCAAGCAAAAGCTTAACACAACACTGATAAATACATCCGAAGGCCTGAAAAGTGGCCAGGTAGTTTTCATTGAAATTTTCGGGGTTGCCTTATTGGAAAATTGGCTTCCCTGGCTACCAGAGTTGCAACATTAGTCCTTCTCCTACTGGAGGCATCCTAATTACGATTACATTAGTTACATCCGAATGATAGAAAATGGGCCCAACAAGGTGCCCTACAACCACAATCCTATAAGATACAACTGATAAATACTTATATATATGCATCTAATACAGACAAGGCTGGTGGTTAGTAGTCATTATCGGATGAGTCAAACATCCCTGCATCGAAAACGTCGATAATATCTGGGGAAGTGACATTCTCCTCGGGTCCTCATCAGCATCTTTGACTGCGCCAATTATCTGCCACCCATTCAATAGGCATTGGGGCTGCTCCACTCTGTTGGGGCATCTCGAGGATGGCTTCTCCTTGTTCTTTGACTTCTTCCTCCATTTTTTCCTCTTCCATTACTTCCTCCTCGTCTTCAGCTTCCTCTTCATCTTCAGTAGGTTTGAGCTCCTCGTCAGAGTCCTGATACTGGTCTCCAAACCTCTCTTTCATCTCTTTCTTCCAAGAGCCCGATAGCTTCCTCTCATTTTTTCATAGCATTCCTCAGAGTCGTCGGAATCTTTGTCGGAGATATAAGGGTAGTGACTGCTATCCAACTCTTCATTGCTTGGTCCAAGCGATGGATTCTCTTCGGGGACCTCTTCAGGGTCGAATTCGATTTTAACTTCAGATACTGGTATTTGGGCTCATGAAGAACCAGCTTCGTTGTTGGTCCCTGAGATCAGAGTCGTCGTGGTAATGATAAAGTACACACACGAAATGCAGCGGAATAATATCGCGTTTACTTGTATTTAGGTTATTTTCAAATAGGGTTTTGTTCAAGTTTACTTAAGTTCCTTCTTGCAGTTATACACTAGCAACTCCGTTACTACGTTTTAAATCACTATCGCACAATAAGCAATAAAACAGTAAACAACAAGAGAACACAAGGTTTATAGTGGTTCGGTCAAATGATCTACGTCCACTCCTTAGCCGTACGCTAAGAATTTCACTAAGAAAGTATACGGTGTACAAAGAGTTGCCTTTCCAGTAAAGCAGGCAGTCGACGTAAGGTCTGGCTACTTCACGGCTATCTTCCGATACTCCGAACTTCTCAGGTGTGGTTCTGGCTGAGTCAAGGGCGCAACTTCGTAAAACTCGCTTTTACCACCTTTGGAAGAGTTTAAAGTTCCTCCCAAACTGTTACTTGTTGCGGCTTCTGTGCCCGTCCTAATCAATTCCTTTACAGGAAATTGACTGCTGGATACTTTCTATAAAAAAAGTGATCCCAATGATTGAAGATTCTTTTATCAACTCAAGAATCTCTCAGATGAGTGTCAGACGTACAATGAAACACTCAAGTTGTTGAAGGCTTTTCAATGTCTCTGTGTTGTGCCTTTCAACCGAACTGCTCTCTAGCCTTTTTGGAATCTTTCGAATATATGTTTGTGTAAGAGTGTGAGCAGTTCATGTACCTTCCTTTGACTTGCCTTTTATAGTTGGAGATTCGAAACTCGAGTCGGCATTTCTGTTTAGACATAACGGATCTTTCATTTAATTGCAGGTGGCTTTTTACCAACTTTTCTATCTCCGTACAGGCTTTTCTAACCTACTTCTGACAGGTCTAGTCTTCGCGTGTTGGTCAGAATGACAGTGTAGCAGTCGTTGAGATTTGCTTTGCTGAGCTTTTCTGACACGGGCTGCTGGATATCTTTTAGCATACTTGCTGAACTAGATGTTTGTCTGCGCAGCAAATGCTCTTCTGCTACCTTTGACTTCGGATTGCTAACGCCCTTAGCAATCTGTGATGTGTTAGCAAATGCTGACTCCTCGGCATTCTGCTATCAATAGCTTTCTTCCTCTTTAGCATTCTCTAATATTTGCTGAGAGTGCTTCAAGCAACCTATTCTATTACAACTCGATATTCACCCTATACAGGACATTACAAGAGTTGCTAAGCTATGCTAAGGTTCAGCAATGATCGACCATCTACTAAGGTTTGATTTAACAAAACCTTTTACACTGTGATCCTAAGGAGAATTCAGGAATATTTTCCCAACAATTTCCCCCTTTTTGGTGCGATCAAAGCTTACTAAGGATTGCTGAGACTTAGCATCGAAAAATTCTGAGTTACAAGGAAATTTCTAGACAAACTATCTTAGAATCTTACTTGCTTTAAGTCCTTAGCAAAATATCTTCTGTTTTAAATAAAATTCCCCCTCAGAATATGCTGGGGAATATTTTCCCTTAGTAATATTACAAATAGATCATCCAGCAAACATCTTTAACCTATCTTCCAGATTCTGATTCGTTGAATACATAGAGAGTGTATTTCAACTATTGTACGCACTCGGAAAATCAGAATTAGACAGTAAGATTTTGTCATGATTCTGATGATTTCATATATGATTTTGAAAATACAAGTCTAGTGAAATCAGTTTAGAATCACTGCTAGAACATTGATGAAAATAGAAGCGAGAGATGAGGATGACCTTAGTTCTGGGCGTCCGGTGGAGGTTTTAGCTTCTCAAGAGATTCCACCTTCTTTATTGTCATGGCCATGAGTTTCTCCATCTGCTCGATACGCGCTTGTTGTTCTGCTTTCTGTTGTGCTTCTAGCCTCATCCTTTGTTCCATCATAGTGCGTTCAAACTCTTTTTCTTTCCGCAACAGCTCTGCTTCCTCTGCTTTCACCCTTGTTTGCTCAGCAATGCTTCTTTCTTCCCCCTCTTTGAGTGCATCCAAAACAGAAGTGGAGAAGGACTTGTGTTCATCAAGATCTACTCTGAGAGTCACCACATTCGTTTGCACCGTAGAGACGGTTTCCTCCACATGTGTGATCTTGTCAGCAACTTTACCAACCATTTGCTGAACCTCAGAGACAGAGGTTTTAACTCCAAAGATTGCTCCTCGTACATCAGCAACCTTTTTTCGGACTTCGTCATTAAATCTGGCTTGCTGAATGTCGCGTTGATGTAGTGCATTGTGGAGTATGTTAACAAGAGATTGAAAACTCACTTGTATCGGTTCAGCAGCAATGGGGATGTCAGAAATAACCATTTCATTTCCGTCTGCTGTGGGAGTAATCTCACCATCCCCTTCTTCTATAGTAACTTCAATTCTTTGGGTGGTCGCTTCCGTTGTGGTTGTGATTGCAGGTACTTCAGTAACCACGTTGGTATTCACTTCCATTGAGTTAACCACTACATCCTGATTGAGATTTGAAGCAGAACCTTGAGCCTCAGAAGCTTGAAATATGGTAGCAGCTCTGGTATAATCTTTCTGAAGAGTAACCATTTTGAGATAATCTTGTCTTTTAGTCTCTTCTTCCTTCGCCTGTTCAAGAGCGGCTAGTTCCAGGCTTCGAACTCGAAACTTCTCCTCATAAGCAGCTTTCCTTTTCTGATAAGCATCAATTGCAGTCGTTTGTCATTTGGTTAACTGCATATGTGCTACAGACTTCTCATCTGGACCAAACTGTGATGGGGGCAGTGACTGGGATGCAAAAAATTTTCTGTGGGCACGGATGGCTTGCAATCTTGCAATCACCTCTGAATCGGTGTATTGTTTCATGCAGAAGGGCTGATCCATCCATTCATTTGCCCAAGATTCTTCTACACGCCCGAAGTTGAGGCCTTTCCTGGCAATGGTAATCATCCTTTCTTCAAAGCACAGTTCATGCATGATGTAATCATACGTTTTCCATCACCTGAATTGTTTACCAAGTGTCTTGCCTTCGTCTGTTCCTTCATCAATTTCAACATAGAAGACTCCGGTAATGTCCCTATTGACCTCTTGATCCACAAATGCTAAGATCTCATCACTCCAATCTCGGAGATCAGCATTCAAATCATCCTCAAGCGAGACAGATGCACACCATTGAGCTACTCTTCTTGAGCGAAAGAGTTTTCCAGGTAATCCATGAAATGGGATCCTCAGTTGTTCATTCTTTAAGGTGGGGTATTTTCTAAGAGTTTTGGCATCAAATACCTCAATAGATTCCCCCTCAGAATCAGATTCTGATGAACAGGTGGATTCATTCAGATGTCCAGCAGAGGAGACTTCTTGTTCCATTATATCTTCTGCTTGTTCGATATTATCAGCAGCGATTGTTGGCTCCTCAGCAACATGGACTTCTGCAACAGTGTCCACCATAACTACTTCAGCGACAGTGGATTCTTCAGCATATGTATGAACCATGTCTTTAGCAGAAGGTTCCTTTTCAGACCCAACAGTATTTTCCTTAGTAGAAGGTTCCTTAGCAGACATGTTGGTGTATTCGATCTCCTTTACGGTTCCTGACGACCATGCATCCTTATCTTTGGGAGGTATATCATCTGTTGCTTTATGTGGTACATCCTCCTTTGAACTATCACTTTGATTGGGTTCGGTGGTTGGTTCGTGAATCTGAACCTGTTTGCCTTTGGAGTGTTCCATAGCATTAACGGCTCCAGAGTGTGTCATCTTATCTAGCACTTCGTTAGACATGTCGTCTTCTTCAGGTGTAATTTTGTCAGTGTTACTAAATTCAATAAGAATTTCCACCTCTTTCCCTGTCTGAGTAGAGTCTACTGTTATCTTGCCTTTCTTTGCTGCTCTGCTTAATTCTTCAGCAGCTTTCTCGTTTGATGTAGCACTGGCAATCTTCTTCAGAGCCTCTCGCTCGTCATGAAATTGCTTTACCTGATCGAAATTCCGATCTCGTCCTTCAAACGTAATTTTGTCCATCTCTTTACTGTATTCTTTCAATTCCTGTGCTTCTTTGCATTGCCACGTTTCCTTTTAGTTTCACGTACACCTTTGACACGATCCTCAAAAACTTTGGAGGACAAGGGTGGTTCAACCTCCTTTTCTGCAGTAGCAGCAGCTTGATCAACAACTGCTTTCTTCTTGGCTTCTTCGATTTCCTGAAGTTCAGCAGTTTTGAATAGCCGTTGACGAGTAGATCTCCTTTTTTCGGTTGTCACAACCCCTGTTTGTTGTTCAGATGAAATTGGAACAGCAAGTTGACCAATCAGAAGTGGTGGCTGTTCTGCTGCCTTTTTATCCATAATTTCCTCTATCCTTCCGGTAGGCATATCACCAAGGGTTACAATGTCATCAAGTTGCTGAAAGCAATGATCTATTTCAGCATTCCTAGTTAGGACGACTATTTCTTCAGCAGAACAGGTGATGCCATCTACAACACTTGTTGTCCTAAGGAGCATTCGTCTATTTCCTCATCAGAGGTAGGCTTTTCCTTATCGACATTGGACTTTCCAGTCAACTTCTTTGGTCTCTTGAAGTCAAGAGGGTTGGCTTCCTTCCTTGTTACAGGAATGAAATCAGTGGGAAGTAACTTCACACCTTGATCAATCTTCTTGGGGTGCATGACTATCTCCAGAAATTTGCTTATTTTCAATCCAAAGTTAACATTCGATGAGAATGTTCCATCTACAGACATGTGATCATTCTTCTTGGCATGCTCTGCCCATCGTTTGAAGAAAAACTCTGCCCAATTTCCCTTAACTCTGTCCGTGAGAGCCATCATCACTGCATATTTCTTAGCAGAGAGCTCGGAATATGATCCAGCATCGCACTGAAACATCTTGATTACCAATTCAGCAAGAGTTTTAAACTCATCCTCTAGGGCGTTAATGGGGGTGGCAGCCTTGAATGAAATGGGTTGACCTCTTCTATCCTTCATTTTCTCAGACTTTCTCCACATATTCCAACGTCGTTCCATCTCATCATAATCTGTTACTTTGTATTGAGATATACGTTCCCCCTTATTCCGAAGACCAAAAATCTTAGCAAGAACGTCGGCATTCACTTCAATGATGCTTCCATAAACACAAGTTTTAAAGGACTTTCCATCCTCACTCATAACTGCTCTAGCATAGAACTCAGAGACCATATGCGGATGAAAATGCTTAGGCTCAGCGGATAAGTATTGAATTACCTGTTCGCTGTCGAGGATATCCATTATCCAATCTGGAAAATGTTCAGCAGCAAGACGTTTATACAGAATGCGATCCTTCATGATTTGAGCTAAACGTCTTTGCTCTTTTGAGTGGCCGATCTGCTCTTTCTTCCGAGCCATCATAACCAGTTGACTATATGGTATTGAATCATCAATATCTACCTTCTTTAAAATGCCAGTATAACCCAGTGCATGACGCGCATGCAAGGGTTCTTCAGAATTTGGTGGAAGATTCAAACGAGGGGGTTCACTGGTTTCCGGACGATGTTTATGGGAGGTAGATTTCTGGGATGATGAAGATTTGGGATCAGAGGCCATGTCTAAGGGAAAGAATTTTGAGTAATCTCGAAGAATTTTAAATTTTTTAGATTGGGGATTTTTGCCCTATGTTTCGAAAGAAAAGAATGAAAGGAAGTGAACAGTGATTAGAGCAAGATAGGGTTAATCCTTCAATGTGAGATCTAACGGTTGAGGGAAAATCTGCGATGGGTTAGATCAACGGTTCAGGATGAACGCGTCTTTCCATATTGCTTCCCAGGCTCTGAGAAACAATCGAGTGCCTCTGACGTGGCATCTCCTCAGTTGATGCAGCTGTTTGCGTACATTAAATGCGCTTTATCGGGTCCCATCAAGTTTGAATTTAGAGTCATCCCGCCTCAATTTCGGAGATGCTAATGCTTCTGATCTAGCAGACGTCCAAGGATGCTAACAGGTGGTAATGTATCTCAGCACCCATATATATAAAAGAATATGCTAACCTTCCACATGATTCGTCAGCAACTTTTGAAGCTCTGCTGAGGCTCTGTTGTGACTCTGCAAAAATAATGATGAGAGCCTCGAGCCTCTCAATGACCATTACTAGTTACTGCTTTGACTTCCATGCATACACGTCGATTCCCTTATTCGCGACATTTCGTATTCTAAGATACGAATCATTGTGATCTTCAGACAGATTTTTTTTCATCATTATTAGCAATTTCTCTATAAATACTCTCGTTCAAGATTATCTAAACATCACAACTTTCTTCCTTACCTAATCCCATAATTGCGACCTTTCCTTCTAGAAAGAAAAACAAACTTCCTTCTTCACTGATGGATTCTCCAACCAGAACCTTAGAGATCAGGCGCAACCTGATACTTGATGAGCCCTGTCTGGATGGATACTATGTGGATGATTATGATGTGGCCGTGAAAGTCATGTCCACGTTGCAGTGGGGAGGTCTCTCACAGTTTGCACGTGCTACCCCTCATCGTTTCCAGGAAGAAATTCTCTGGGATTTCCTTGGTGATTGTCGTGCTGAGCAGAATGTGATTTACGGGGTGTTCCATGGTAAGCTTGTTTGTTGGACCCCCGAAACCTTTTCTGAGGATTTTGGCCTTCCTCGAGGTCTGCTGTCTGTGCAACACTATCTTGGAGCAGGGGTGGCTCCAGAATGGCAGTCATGGGAGAGATGTCGTCATTCTCCCCGTTTTGAGTTCAGCCCAAATGTTCCAGCCTCTGGTCTTCAGACCTCATATTGGGTGTTGTTCCGCATTGCCCATGGTATTCTGCTTGGAGAGGAGCCTTATGACTTTTGTTTTTCAAGGGATATGTGGCAGGTAATGATTGCTAATGACGATGCTGCTTCTGTATACTGGGCCGGTTTCTTCTTCAAGAATGTCTGGGAAAGCGTCAAACTTAACCCTTTCGTGCCACTTCAAAATGGAATGCAGCTCAGCTGGTTGATGGAAAAGAGTTTTCCGGAGATTGTTGAAGGACCATCCAACCTTCAGGGAGCTGATTTCTATCCCTACAAGCATGTTTCTCCTTTCTGAAGAATATGAATTCTGTAGTAAGCTTTTGTTGACTTTTGACTTATGATGTAATAGCCCTCTCTTTAATATGAACTGAAGTCCTTTTGCAATGCATGTCCATCCTTTAGAATTGAATTATTGCACAACTTAGTCATATCAACATAATGATCTTTGACATATGTCTTCAAGACGAAAGATAGATTTTGATCTTCATCTTCACATATTCTGCTGAGCAGATACAATCTGTCTGCTGACTGCTTAGCAGTGCTTTTGACAATTTGCCATCATCCTAGCCGACTTCATTTAGCAGAGACCTTCATCGTTGGCTGAGATGAAAAGTTAAAAACCACGAAAATCAGAAAGAATGAGAATAGCATCTCATTCATCCGCAGCAACGTCTAATTCCATCAGACCTAATTTGATGCATAATTCTTTGAATCTTGTTTCTGCTAGAGGTTTAGTAAAGAAGTCTGCTATTTGGTCTTCCGTGCATATCCGTTGAATATCAATATCCTTTTTTTCTTGATGGTCACGAATAAAGTGATGTCGGATATCAATATGCTTGGTTCTGGAATGATGCACTGGATTTTTTGTGATGAACATAGCACTGTTGTTATCGCAGTAGATTGGTACACATTCAGGAGAAATATCATAATCCTGAAGTTATTGTCGAATCCACAAAATTTGCTGACAACAGCTAGCAGCCGCTACATACTCTGCTTCGGTGGTTGATGTTGCTACTGAAAGCTGCTTTTTGCTGAACCAGTTGATCAACTTGTGTCCAGGGAATTGACATGTGCCGCTGGTGCTTTTCCTATCAATTTTACATCCTCCAAAGTCAGAATCTGAGTAACCACTTAGAGCTAGACTGTTGGCTCTTGGATACCAAATCCTTAAGCTTTCTGTGCACTTCAAATATCTGACAATTCGCCTTGCTGTGTCTAGATGTGTTTTGTTAGGATTTGATTGATATCTAGCACATAGTCCCACAGCATATGAGATATCTGGTCTGCTGGCTGTGAGATATAGCAGAGACCCGATGATCCCTCGATATAGGGTAGGATTCACTGCTTCTCCTTCTTTCTCAAGAGTTGCTGTGCATGTATTGCTGATGGGAATCCTTAAGCTCTTGGTTTCTCTCTTGACAATACTTTGCAATCAGATCCCGCATATATTTCCTTTGGTGAATGAAAATCCCTTCATTGGATTGTTGAATTTGAAGTCCAAGGAAATAGGACATCTTCCCCATCATACTCATTTGAAAGTTACTTGTTATTAACTTGGAGAATTTATCGCAGAGATCTTGAATCTTCGAGCCAAAAATAATATCATCAACATAAATTTGCACAAGTAGAATGCTTCCTTTGTCCATAATACGAAAAAGAGTTTGATCAATCCTTCCCTTCTTAAATCCATTGTCGAGCAGAAACTTAGACAAAGTTCCATACCATGCTCGTGGTGCTTGTTTCAAGCCATACAGAGCTTTCCTTAGCCTATAGACTTGGTTTCCATTCTCAAATCCTGGGGGTTGCTCAACATAGACTTCTTCTTTGAGCTCGCCATTTAGGAATGCACTTTTGATGTCCATTTTCATGACCAAGATTTCATGATGTGCAGCATATGCAAGAAACAATCTTATTGCTTCCAATTTAGCTACTGGAGCAAATGTCTCGTCATAGTCAATCCCCTCGCATTGTTTATAACCTTTGGCTACAAGATGTGCTTTATTTCTCACAACCACGCCTGATTCGTTTTTCTTGTTCTTGAACACCCATTTGGTTCCAATAACATTCTGATGTTCTGGTTTATCTACCAGATCCCATACGTGATTGCGAGTGAATTCAGCAAGCTCCTCTTGCATAGCGTTCACCCAGTCTGGATCGCGAAGAGCATCCTCAACCTTAGTTGGTTCCTCACTAGATAGGTAGCAAGAAAACATTGCGGACCCTTGTCTTGTCAGAATAGGATCATTAATATCTCCGAGAACATTTTATAGAGAATGAGCATGCAGCCATGCTGGTCTGATAGGTTCTCCAGTATTTCCTTCTCCTTCTCGATTAATGACGTTCTCTTCATCATTCGCTTGATCCTCAACATCTGGAACATTAGCAATTTGCTCTTCAGCAACCGGAATCTCTTCAGCAACCGGGGCTTCTGCTACAGGAACTTCATGGTCAGGAGCTTCTTCTTCAGCAGGTATTTCAGCAGCTGGTATCTCAGCAGCTCCTCAGCCAAGATCTTCAGTAGCACCTACTCCTTCAGCAACAGATGGGGAATTTGAAATCTCCTCATCTGATTCATCAAGTAGTTCAAAGATATCTCTTTGGGAATTGGCCTCAACATGATCGTTAGCATCACTGGCTTGGTCAATAGTTTGATCATCTGCTCAATGTGTCTGGATTGGATTGAAATCATTCATAGACTTAGTCGGGTCAATTCGTGAGTTCTCGAAAGAATTCATAATCGATTGACCATTGACATCATTAGTCTCGTGACTGTCAACCTTCGTCCCATTTATAGTTCTGCGCACTAAAGTAGATTCATCAAAAATAACATTGCATGTTATTTCCACAATTCCAGTAGTCTTGTTTAACACTCTATAACCTTTGTGAGTGGGGTGACCATATCCCAGAAGTACACCTTCATCTGACTTAGGTGAAAAAGTGTTAAGTTTCGACTTTCTGTTGTTATGGATATAACATGTCGCACCAAAAGCACGTAGATAATCTAAATTAGGCTTACGACCGTTATATACTTCGTAAGGATATTTGTTGAATCGGGCGGTAATGGAACTTCTGTTCTGCGTGTAGCAGGCCGTCATCACCGCTTCTCCCCAATACTTAGCAGGCAGATCAGCGTCGGCTAGCATAGATCGCACTGCTTCTTTCAGCGTCCGATTCCTCCTCTCTGCTAGACCATTCTGCTGAGGAGTCCTAGCAGTGGACCTTTCATGATTTATACCAGCTTCTGCGCAGAAATCCATGAGGATTCCATTGCAAAATTCGGTTCCATTGTCAGATCGGATCCTCTTCACAGTAACCTCTTTACTATTTTGTTCTTTGAGGATTTACTCGGGTAGAATGATCTTAACCTCATCTTTGGCTTTAAGCAGACGAACCCATGTGTACCTAGAATAGTCATCAACTACCACAAGAGTATATATCCTTTTACTTACCGAGGGTGGGGTGACTGGTCTAAATAGGTCATGTGCAATAATTCAAGAATCCTGCTTGAGGTATTCTTCTCTGGATTGGACCGAAACGAAGTTTTGGTCTGCTTCTCTTGTTGAGAGGCTTTGCATACGCCTTCCTTAAGAAATGTGATATCATCAGATAGACCTGCGACAAGCTCATTTCTGGCAATATGGTTAATGGTTTTGAAATTCAAATGATTTAACCTTTTGTGCCATAGCCATGTGGTTTCTTTTTTGCTCAGAGCTAAGAAACATGAATGTTGTTGGCCACTCTATCAATGGACAACATAAAGACCACCTTTCCAGATTCCTCGAAGTTTCACTTCTCCTGTAACATTGTCAGCTATAGAACAACCTGAATGAATGAAAGATATTGTGTACCCGTTTTTGCACAGTTGACTTATGCTTAACAGATTATGCTTGAGGTTTGATACGAGAGCAACATTGACAATCCTGAGTCCATTGCGCTCTATACATCCTCTGCCAAGTACTCTGCCTTTACTGTTATCTCCAAACACGACAGATGGACCATATGATTTTTGAATATCTGAGAATAGTTCTTCGTCTCCCGTCATGTGCGCCGAACAACCACTGTCTAGGATCCACTCATTTGACATGCCTGATGTCTTTGCACTTGAATCCTAATCTTGCAAAAACAATTAGGTTGATTTAGGTCCCCGTTCCACGTCGGGTCCTGAGGGATTAGATTGAGTCATTGTTCCTTTCGGAACCCACATTTTGGTTATCTTCAAGGTTTTCTCCTAGAGATTCTTTTTGTCAACCTTCTCAACCTTTTGATGTGTGTATGCATGTGGTTTTGTGTTGTGCTTCTTCGCCTTCATCGTCCTTTGGTGATACACATATCTGTACTCGGGCCTCACATAAGTGTTTCTCCTATGTGGTGTGTAATGATGGTATTGGGGTTTTACTGAATGATATTCAATTTGTCTTCCCCGAGTAAGGATAGGATTTGGCTTCCTAGCATTTGAAACGTAATGCTCAGTCTTTGTCCTTGAATTTGCTGAATGGTTCTGCTTAGCAGAGCCATGATATGAACTTTGCTGAGGTCCAACATCTCTTGTGGTACTCTGCTGAAGTCTTACATTCTATCTGACCTTTTGCTGAGGTCTAGCATAGTGCTTGACACTCTGATTGGGTCCAGTAGACTGTTTGATATTCTGCTTAGCATCTGTCCTAGCATTCGATGATTCAACAACTAATGTATCCTTCTCTTTGTCATTACCATATATTTTTCCAGCAGAAACAAAGGTAATTTTTCTCTTTTGCCACGAAGTTTCATCTTCGTTATGACAATTGTGCCCAATTCCAGATAGGTCACCGTGACGTCTCTGTTGGCTTATCAGGTTATTCAAGATATCCTGACTAGTCATATATGCGCAGATACACTTCTCATTGGCTTTATTTTTCAAAATCAGATTTTCTTTTTCAAGAATTTTGAAATTTTCAGAGAGTTCAGAAAATTCAGTTCTAAGTCTTGATAGTTCCTCACTATCGGACCTTAGTCTTTCGACTTCGTCGGTCAGACTTATGACTTTCTGTTTGAGTGAAGAATTATCTTCTACGATGGCATTTTTCAAGGTGTATACCTTTGAAAGTTCTAAAGAAAGCTTGGTAAGATAATCTTCCTCAGAGTCTAAGAAGGAATCCTCCGATTCAAATGTGTGTGCTGAGCATGGAATGTTGGCTGTAGATATTACCTCTAGATTATCGACTCCTAGGGCCGATTCTGAAGGTTTCTCAACATCAGCAGATGGTTCACCATCCTCAACGATTCTTGCCATGAAAACCATCAAGGCTTCCTCTTCATCGTCAGTAGGGTAGTATTCCATTTTGTTGTCAGGAATATCAGGAACTTCTGTCCTTGTCAGCAACGCCTTTTGTCAAAGCTCGAACCGCTTGTCTTTCAAATCTTTGCCGAAAACGTTCTCTTTCTTCAGGACTCACCTTTGGACAGTCATGCTTCAGGTGATCAGGAGATTTGTATTCGAAACATGTCCTTATTCTTTTCTCAGTAGGGTGCTGCATCGAGGTTGCCTTTTCCTCCTTTTCGGCCTATGCTTCCAGAATCATTTTTTGTATCTTCTTCATTTGCTCTTCTAACTCGTTTATCTTTTGATCTTCACAATTTAAGTTAGAAGTTGAGGAAGTCTCCTTTGTCGGTGTTGCTGGTGTTGGTCTCTCCTGGTTATGGAATGGTTTCCTAGGAGATTTCCATTTATTTCCGTCCTTTTTGACAAAGTATGCTACGTCTTCTTGAGTTCCAGCGCTTGTTCAATTAGGATGTACTATAGCAGCTTCGTTCTTCTTTGACTGCTGAATGATGAATTCATGCGCCTTTAGTTGAGAGAAAACTTCAGCGGTAGACATATTGCTAAGATCCTTTTTCACTCAAGCTTGTCATCTTGACAAACCAATCACTTCTGGGGTAAAGCTTGGATATAATCTTGTTATTCATTTCCCCTTTGTCATATGTCTTGCCGACATTTTTGAGCTCTCCTATGATAGTGTTGAATCTTTCTTCCATCAGGTGTATGGTTTCACCAGGAACCATAGCGAAGGATTCGTATTTGTCTACAGCTACTTGTAGCTTATTTTGCTTCATTTGTTCCGTCTCCTGAGAAACTTCACAGACGTACTCCCACATCTCTTTTGCTGTGTTATAGTCTAGAGCTTTGTCGGACATCAAGGGAGGTAGGCAATCCATGATTAATTTCATGGCGACAAATTCCAGCTAGCCTCTCTTTTTGTCTTCAAGAGTCCATTCCACGTAGGGTTTCTTCACCATCTCAGGTCTGGGTGGACCATCGGCAGGTCCAGGTGGTGCAGTGTTAACTTTCAAGATCTCGATAGGACCAACCGTGAGAATGTCCCTCATTTCTGGATGTATGCTCTGCAACTGGATCATGGCCTTCTTCTTCCAGGTTTCAAATCCATCCTTGTTGTACTTTGGAAGAGCGTGGTTCGTCATTTTGATTATCTTTGTCTCTACCTGAGCTATGTAAAACTAGGATTTAGGTCCTAAGCGTCTCAGAAGCAGTCGGTTTTACAACCTCCTGCTCTGGTACAACTTGTTGGTCCCTGAGATCAGAGTCATCGTGGTAATGATAAAGTACACACACAAAATGCAGCGGAATAATATCGCGTTTACTTGTATTTAGGTTATTTTTAAATAGGGTTTTGTTCAAGTTTACTTACGTTCCTTCTTGCAGTTATACACTAGCAACTCCGTTGCTAGGTTTTAAATCACTATCGCACAATATGCAATAAAACAGTAAACAACAAGAGAACACAAGGTTTATAGTGGTTCGATCAAATGATCTACGTCCACTCTTTAGCCGTACGCTAAGAATTTCACTAAGAAAGTATACGGTGTACAAAGAGTTACCTTTCCAGTAAAGTAGGCAGTCGACGTAAGGTCTGGCTACTTCACGGCTATCTTCCGATACTCCGAACTTCTCAGGTGTGGTTCTGGCTGAGTCAAGGGCGCACCTTCGTAAAACTCACTTTTACCACCTTTGGAAGAGTTTAAAGTTCCTCCCGAATTGTTACTTGTTGCGGCTTCTGTGCCCGTCCTAATCAATTCCTTTACAGGAAATTGACTGCTGGATACTTTCTATAAAGAAAGTGATCCCAATGATTGAAGATTCTTGAATCAACTCAAGAATCTCTCAGATGAGTGTCAGACGTACAATGAGACACTCAAGTTGTTGAAGGCTTTTCAATGTCTTTGTGTTGTGCCTTTCAACCGAACTGCTCTCTAGCCTTTTTGGAATCTTTCGAATATATGTTTGTGTAAGAGAGTGAGCAGCTACCGTACCTTCCTTTGACTTGCCTTTTATAGTAGGAGATTCGAAACTCGAGTCGGCATTTCCATTTAGACATAACAGATCTTTCATTTAATTGTAGGTGGCTTTTTACCAACTTTTCTGTCTCCGTACAGGATTTTCCGACTTACTTCTGACAGGTCTAGTCTTCACGTGTTGGTCAAAATGGCGGTGTAACAGTCGTTGAGATTTGCTTTGTTGAGCTTTTCTGACGCGGGCTGCTGGATATCTTTTAGCAGACTTGCTGAACTAGATGTTTGTCTGCTCAGCAAATGCTCTCTTGCTACCTTTAACTTCGGATTGCTAACGCCCTTAGCAATCTGTGATGTGTTAGCAAATGCTGACTCCTCGGCATTCTGCTATCAATAGCTTTCTTCCTCTTTAGCATTCTCTGATGTTTGCTGAGAGTGCTTCAAGCATCCTATTCTATTACAACTCGATATTCACCCTATACAGGACATTACAAGAGTTGCTAAGCTATGCTAAGGTTCAGCAATGATCGACCATCTACTAAGGTTTGATCTAACAAAACCTTTTACAATGTGATCCTAAGGAGAGTTCAGGAATATTTTCCCAACATTCGTGGTCGTTCACCTTTGGGCTCGGAGGAGGGATCCTGAAAGATGCTTTGAGTTTGGATTAGGGCTATGAATCCTTCCAAATCGGATTCATTGGCAGGTGATTTATCGAGGAAGTCCAAATAGTTAGCTTGCACCCAAGATTGCTAGTGAGGCGGCATCAGTTCCACCAAGCGACGTAGTCCTTCGGCACAGGTCACCCCATGAGGGTGTGCATCTGACCAAAACTTGTAGAAGTCAGTAAGAAATCAGTTTAGAAAATCACCACGGCATATCTTGTAGCTTCGAAAATAGCTAACACGTCATTCACTTTTATACAGTTAAAGTATCTGCAAAATCATGTGACTGGGAGGTGACCGCCTACTATAGTCATGATACTAGTCCAAGAAGAGCGCTACCCATAGCTTGATAGCATCACAATGAACTTATGCACAGTCAAACTTCATGTTCCCACGTGTAATGTTCTTCTCTATGTGGGGTTCCCCCACAAAGAGGACATATAGCAAACACGAAATAATAGGCAATGACAAAACAATTGAAAGTAAAAAAATTCATTTCATGCTTGATTTGTTTGAAAAGAAAACATTATTAGATTTTATTTTGTCCTACGATATAGGGGTAAAAGAAAGTCCATCTTAGTTGGTGTGGTCACAGACGTTTGCTCTAGCTGTCAATCCTTTCTTTGCCCTTTCCTATGACATAAGGAATACGAGTAAATCCTCAAGGGATAATAGATTATATATAATCCAACACATCAAAATAGTTCTAGACTCTTAACCAATCGTGGACTTCCTAAGTTAAGCCATCGGATAAGAATATGAAAGAATGATTCAACAATTTAGTTTGACAGTCAAGGTAGTTAAACATTCATTCAATAGCTTGAGATTCAATATCGAGCATTAATTTAAAAATGAAGTTCATAATTCATTTCAATTGAACAAATACGAGACTTCATCAAATGACGGAACATTACTTTGAAGATTATGGTTGAAAGAATTTCACAATCCATTATGAATCATCGTACATCGCTTGAGAGTATGAGAACTGTTGGTCCCCGATCAGAGTTATGTTATATGCAGCGGAGGTATTTAATTTATCTTGCACGTGTCTTGCTGAGGTCACGACTCAACAAGTGTTTATTCATACATTTTAGCTCGAGTATCTGTTAGATTGATTACAGTATATACTACAACACTTGAAGTGTTGAGTTTCGAATGATCTAACGACAAACAAATAATGTAAGAAAGCAGTAAACGACACAAGGGTTTTTATAGTGGTTCGAACAACTGTTCTACGTCCACTCTCCAGTCCTTTGACTGAAAATTTCACTAGAAGAATGAGTACAAGGTCAGGCCTAATCTCTAACGTTGAGCAGCTCCTCCATCTGGTCAGCGCGCACCTTCAAGCACCTCGATCTCCAATCTTTGACCGGTGTTGCTCCTTAGAGTGAGGAAAAACCTCTCTTCTCTTCGGATGTCGACTGCTGGGAGTTTTATAGTTCTTCCTGGAACCTATCCTTGTGTTGGCGTTGCCCGTACGAATCACTCTTGCTCGGCAATAGTGACTACTAGATTCTTTCTGGAGTAGAAGGAATCCTAATATACCCTTAAGAAGATAAACTTCACAGGTCTTTGAGCTTCTGTTATGAAAGCTTGCAAGAAGCATCAATTAAGAACATGGCTCGATTGTGTTCGCATGTTAGAGAGACTGTGTTTGATCTCTTTTGTTATCTCTTGAATTTACAATATCGCGAACCTTTGACTCAAATAAGGATGAAACCTATTTATAGGTGAAGATTAAAACGGCTGTCTGAATCTTATCCGTTAGACTCAAAGGGAATGCTCGCATATCTACATGCTTCCTTTTTCTGCAGCAGATAGAGACTCTTCAAGTCTCCTTATCTCTGATTGGCGTAGCATCTATTTCTAGCCGTCTCTTGTCAGAACGGATCCTTTGTAGCTCTGAACCCTTTTTATCATGATTATTATTCCACTCTTGGTTGGTTGGTTCTTCTCGTAACTTGTAATCCGTCTGATATTTGGCTTTGTAATCTTTCTCGTTATTGCTGATTGTTGTCTGCTGACTACTGTTGTGCGTTGGATGTCTCCGTAGTTTGTTGGAGCTCATTCTTCAGCATTCTCGTTGCTTCCTTCGCATTGCTGGCCTTTCTAATCTTTAGCAATTAGATAAGTTTGATAACTTCTTCAGCAAACCCGAAACTTTCTATTTCTTAATCTATTACAACTCGAGTATGAATTCCTATACATGACTTTTTACAATTGACTCGATACGGAGTTTCTATAGCTTTGATCCACCAAACCATATCAACCGATGATTATGAATTGGTTTACAATAGAGGGGTCTAATAATATTCCTAACAAGAACTCATCAAGTTGTTTCAAGAGAAGATTTAGTTATGATTAATCGAATCGAACAATCAAAGTTGGTTTAAATTAAGAAGGTTTTCAAGAGGGTAAGAAAGAGAGGAATAGCTCTCAATGTTGATTGATAAAAGAGATGTCGAATAATATCAAAGATAAATCGAATTGATCGAAGAAATAAGAATTAAATTTCTGAAACTTGCTTCTGTGTCGATCGAAATGGAGGATGTTGATCGACACGAACGTGACGATTGAAATTTGTGTCAATCAATATACACGTCAACTGATATGCATTTGTGTCGATTGACATGAAAAATATGTCGACCAGAAACATGTGTGTAGATCAACACCAAGTGTGTTGATCGACATGGAAGTCATGTCGAATGAATTGAGCTTGTGTCGATCGACATCTGGGATGTCGACCGATATGGGGCTCGTGTCGATCAATACAAATGATCGACACCAAAAATTCTGAATTGAACTACTGTGACGATCGACATTGGTCTGTGTCGATCGACATGCTCTATGTCGATCGACACCACACATGTCGACCGAAACAGAGGCATTTAGCTTTCAACTGATTTTTCATATTTTGGCTCAAACGGTTATCTAGGCTCGTCCAATCGATTTCTAACAACACCAAATGGTTTTCTAACAAATATAACGAGTCTAGACATAATTTTTGACATCAAAACATGCTGGAATCGAGTAAAACCTCAATATTTCCATATAGGGCAAATATATCAAATATGCTCCAAAATCACCACAACTCAATTCCTAGGTCGATATATTGTTTCTAGGCTCATAATATACCATGCTAAATGTTAGGAACTTTGTTAGACCCCTCTAATGTAAACCAATTCATAATCATAGTTTGATATGTTTTGGTGGATCAAAGCTATAGCAACTCAGTATCGAGTCAATTGTAAAAAGTCCTGTATAGAAATTCATACTCGAATTGTAATAGATTGAGAAAAACAAAGGTTCAAGTTTGTTGAAGGAGTCAGCAAACTCATCCAATTGCTGAAGATCATAACAACCAGAGATGCGAAGGAAGCAACGAGAATGCTGAAGGAAGAGCTCTAGCAATCTACGAAGAGATCCGACGCATAACAATAGTGAGAAGACAACAATCAGCAATCAGCAATTAAGAGAAAGATCACAAAGACAATATCAGAGAAATTAAAAGTTACAAGAAGAACCAACCAACCAAGAGGATGGAATAATCATCATGAAGAAAAAGAGGTTCAGACCTACAAAGAATTCGTTCTGACAAGAGACGGCTAAAGACAGATGCTACGCCAATCAGAGACGAAGGGACTTGAAAAGTCTCTGTCCACTGCAGAAAAAGGAAGCATGCAGATAGGCGAGCATTCCATTTGAGTCTAACAGATAAGATTCAAATGTATAGAAATTATGCCAACATGAACGGAAAGGAGGTGAGACGTGATGAAAAGAGAAACATCAAAATCATGAAAGTTTGGATTCCCAAGGGAATAATCCAAAAAACTAATCCTGTAGGACCCGTAATTGATCAGGTACCGAAAATATAACTTCTTTGTTTTGCAGGAACAAGGTGCAGAAAGAAGATTATCAAGAAAACTCAAAGAATGGATCTTAGACAGTGGATGCTCAGGTCACATGACAGGAGATGAAGAGATCTTCACAGAACTTCACAAGTTCCAAGGAGCCTTAGTCTTATTTGGTGATAACTTCAAGGACAGAGTAATCAGAAGAGGGTGCATCGAGCAAAATGGAATGCGAATAATCATGTTGCCATCGTCGATAGTCCCTAGCACAATCTACTGAGCATCAGTCAACTAAGTGAAAATAGATATATTGTTTCCTTCTTTGATATAGGTTGCGAAGTTGCATATAGAACCACCGGTGAAATAAAGCTTAGAGGAATTAGAAAAGGAGGACTTTACATTGTTGACTGGGAAAGTGGTCAACAAGAATCGTGCTTCATAGCATTCAACAAGGAAGAAACAAACTGGCTATGGCACGAAAGGCTAACGCATCTAAACTTTAAAACCATCAATCATATAGCAAAAAATAACATTGTTGCAGGTTTACCTCAAGAAACCTTCAAGAAGGAAGGAGTATGTAGAAACTGTCAACAAGGAAAACAAGCCAAAGTGTCCTTCAATTCAAATCCAGAAAAGGCCACTTCAAACAGAATCTTTGAGCTACTGCACATGGATTTATTCGGCCCTGTGACACCACCCAATGTCGGTAAAAAACTATATACTCTAGTTCTTATTGAGGACTATTCCAGGTACACATGGGTGAGGTTACTCAAAAGCAAGGACGAAGTGAAAACTATCCTTCCGGAGCTGATAATTAGAGTTCAAAATGACAAAGAGCTCACGGTCAAAAGCTTAAGATCCAACAATGGTACAGAATTTTGCAATGGAGCATTGATGGACTTCTGCGCAAATGTTGGGATAGGACATGAAAGGTCCACTGCATGAACACCTCAGCAGAACGGCTTGGCAGAAAGAAGGAACAAAACCTTAAAGGAAGTCGTGCGTACAATGCTTGCCTATACGGATCTAAGTCAAAAATACTGGGGAGAAGCAGTAATGAATGCTTGCTACACGTAAAATAGAAGCAGATTGAATCTTCGCTTCAACAAGACTCCCTATGAAGTATATCATGGTCGTAAGCCTTCTTTAGCTCATCTTCGTATTTTTAGTTCACCATGTTATATCCATAATAATGGAAAATAAAAAATAAGTACTTTTTCTTCCAAGACCGATGAAGGAGTGTTCCTAGGATATGGACATCCATCTCATAAGGGATATAAAGTACTTAATAAGACTACCAAACTTGTGGAAATAACATATAATGTTATTTTTGATGAAGCTACTTTAGTGTGCAGGACCACAGGAAACCAAAGAGAAGAGTTTCATTAAACCAATGATGTCAATGGGATTTTGGACTCGAATACTTCAGAAGCTGAACCGAATGATCCGACTAGGTTGATGAATGAATCATCATCTCTACTGGAGACCTTGATTGATCAATTGACAGTCAAGAGGGCCGGTGATGCAATCGGTAATGCTGAGGCCACCATACAATCTCCCGAAGAACTTACAGATCAACAGGGAACTAGTGGGGATAGGGATGCCCAACTATCTGAAGACTCCCAAAATGGCGAGATATCTATTGAAGACAATTTTGCTGAAGATAACCAAGCGCAGACTGCTGCAGATAGGAGTACTACACGTCTACACCAGTAATACAAAGTCCAGCAGACAAAGTGCTAGAAGACAATCCTTTAGCAGAAGACAACTCTACAAAGGTAGCAGATAGCTTGGAGACTCTACAGCTTGTTGATGTACCAGTATCAAAAGAACCCATCGGACTATCCAGCAGTCAAAGCATTCCTGTAGAAGAACTTCAAAGACCCAAATGGTTGCTAAGAGATCATTCTACTCAAGCGATTCTACGAGATATTGCTGATCCGATCCGAACCAGACACAGTGCACTACTTGCCTGCTTCATATCATAATAAGAGCCTACCAAAGTAGCAGAGGAACTAAAATCAGCAGACTGGATCAACGCAATGCGGAGGAACTATTACAGTTCTTAAAGAATCATGTATGGGATCTCTTTGATCGTCCAACACATCAATTAGTTGAACTTAGTGGGTATTTAAGAATAAGCGAGACGAAAATTGACTCGTCGTTCGCAATAAGGTCAAATTAGTTACTAAAGGCTATGCACGGTGTGAAGGAATAGATTTCGACAAAACTTTTACTCCAGTAGCTCGATTGGAAGCAATTAGATTATTCCTAGCATATGCTGCTCACCATGGGTTCACAGTATTTCAAATGGACGTCAAAAGTGCATTCCTTAATGGTGAATTGAAAGAAGAAGTTTACGTGGAACAACCTCCAGGTTTCGAACAAGGAGACAAAGTGTACAGACTAAGGAAAGCTCTCTACGGACTAAACTAAGTTCCAAGAGCGTGGTATGAGACGCTATCACAGTTCTTGCTGAAGAACGGTTTCAGAAAAGGGAAGATCGACAGAACATTATTCTTGATCAAAGATGCTGAGGACATCTTACTTGATCATTTCCTACCACAGAGAAATGAGCCAGGATTCCAAGTTGGCATTGATGCCAACAACTTTGAGCTGAAGACTCGCCTGATTTAGATGGTCCAGCAGAACCAGTATTCAGGGAAGGCCATCGAAGACTCGTATGCCCACCTCAGTTAGTTCATCGAGGTGTGCGATACAGTGAAGCAGAATGGAGTGCCTCAGGACACCATCCAGATGCGCTTATTTTTTTTTTCTCTCAGGGATGAGGCCCGGTCTTGGTTTGCTCGCTTGGATAAGAGCAGGATTGCCACATGGGCACAGTTTCGAGCAGAGTTTCTCACCAACTTCTTTCCACCCAGTGTCATCATGAAGAGGAAGTCCGACATCACTCACTTCAGTCAGAAGTACGACGAGACTCTCTATGAAGATTGGAAGAGATACAAAGAGTTGTTAAGGATGTGCCCAGGCCATGGGATTGATCTTGAGATGCAGGAATGCAACTTTTATGAGGAACTGAACCCTCACATGAAGGAGTTGGTGGATGCTTCAGCTGGAGGCATTCTTATGAAGAAGAGTGGAGCCGAGGGGATGCAACTTCTTGCAGACATGGCCTTAACAATCATCAATGGCCTACTGAAAGGCAGAAAACAGTCAAAGCAGTGACCACTACTCCGAAAATTGATGTGGTGGCTGAAGTGAAGAAGCTCCGAGAAGAGTTCAAACAGCTGGAGTCCGGTAGAGCTTCGGTTGCAGCTATGTCAGATCCAAATATGGCCATCATTCCTGATGAAGCGGACTACATCTACCGAGGGAGCAGTTCAAGCACCTCCAATACCGCTAAAGTTAACTACGCTAATGGAGGTTACAACAACAACAACTACCGAGCCAACAATCAAGGGTACAATTACAGTGCTACGAACCATCCTGATTTTACTTATTCTAAACCTTATGCAGCCGAAAACCCTCCACCGGGGTTCAGTGTTGGAGCCAAGGGAGAATTGTGGATAAGAAGAGATCCGTGTTGGAGGAGACACTCGTCAAATTCATCAAAAGCTCTGACAATAGGTTTAGCAAGGTGGAAACTGAAGTGAAGAATATTTCCACTCACATGCAGCATATGACGAAGCACCTTCAGATGCTCGATACACTGCTCAGTCAGATTGCTACTACCTTGAGCAATCAACACAAGCCAGGCCAGCTTCTCAGCACCACAAAAGTTGTTGTGTGCTATAGTGTATCTATAGAACCTATGTGCAAGTATACGCAATCTACAAGTAATACAGTCAAGTGAGACCAGATATCTACTCAAAATATAAATATGCATAAAATATAATTCCAAATAAGACTAAGATCAATAGCACTTCCTTGTTCCACAAAATAAACATATAGCATATAAGCTGGTTCACAAATAATAAAAAGGGCACACTCGGGTCATGGAGTACAATTCACTTTTGCTATCTTATATGCTAGAGCTTCTATCTCGCATGCTTCTGAACCTTAGAACTTTTCTTAATCTGCCTAGCAAACTGCCGTTCTAGTAGATCTACACTATTCTACCGGGCGTCATATGCCTATGCTTACCACAGTATTCTAGTGACAAACTCAATAAGTCTAGTTCTCTTAAGTTGTATTATCTCATATGCCTATGGGATTAACACAATTGTCTAAGATCTTCTCGGCCTATTTCTCCTTCCGGTCTCCATAGGTGATGTGTTTCTATTCACTTCCGTGCTCAAGAAACGAGATTAAACAAGATCAAAGACAAGTTCAGATATGCAAAACATCTTTCTAACATATAATCAAGCATTAGCAATTTGTTCCACAACCCAAGTGTTAAATGAAATTAGCTCATACTTGCGAAGAGAATAAGGGAAGATAAGAAATCATCCATCATCATATACAACTCAAAAATCTAAATGCAAACTATGGATGATGATCTCTCTATCTTCAATGGCTTCTCGTCCAAGCTTGTTACTCGATCTCCTTTCGTTCGTGTGTTTTTCCTTCGTGTGTTCTCAATGATGTTATCTTCTGTCACTCTCTCAAAAGTGATGTTATTCTTTTCTTGATATTTTCTAATCTTCTTGCAACACCATTGATCTTCCTTCTATTTTCAGGATCCTTCAACGTGGATAAGTGTCATTGTTCCTTCCAGACAAGAGTTTGACTTCAAATGTGACACCTGTCCTCCCAGCAGACAAGATCAAAAAGGAGCTTTAGCCTTGTCTTCAAGTGGTCCCGGAGAGAGAAGATCTTCTTTCTTCTGTCCATTTTGCATTTCCTATACTCGAGCATAACTTCAAGCCATCATGCGGCAGGGGAGCTCTAGCATTCCGAACCTGATCAAAACTTCACCAAAAAGCATGCAAAAACTTATTAACACTTGCATTAGCTAGAATAACATGCCATAATTACAAAGATGTCAAAACATCTAAAAAGGACTCTGATTAATAACAATATTATTCAAAACAACACCTAAAGTTTATAAGAAGAGATCAAAAGATAACTCTTTATGAGAGTTATCACCCCCCCAAACTTAAGATGTTGTTTGTCCTCAAGCAACCAAAGTAAACCAAAATGACTCCAACCAAAGCTTCTAAGTAATAAGCTAGAATAGTTGATCTCCCCTTCACAAGTCCCTCAGCAAAAATTTAAAAAGAAAGCATGAATGATAATTCTCTTGGTTGTCAAACTTCAGTCCTCATCCTTTGCAAAGTTTAACAATATACATTCATCTACTCTTGCAATTCAAAATTCACAAAGAAAAACATATTTCAAGATAGCTAAATTATAGCTGAGCTTAACCTTACCTACTTATTCAAGCCTCGATGTTCATCAATGCCACTTTTATTTTTCTACCTGTTCATTCTTTCTTGTTCTCCACTAATAAGCTTCACATTCCACTTAGATCAAAAGGACTTTCACAGCTTCTAATGTTAGGCCAAGGGTTAAGGTAAGAAAATTTGGATAAAGTGACTCGAGTCTAGAGGTGTTGTCCTTCCTGTTCCAACATTGGGCTTATTCTATTCTCATCTTTCAATTTTCTCTTTTTTTTCAGCACATGGCTATATCAAACTGCTAAATTGACACACACTGTAAATATCAAGCTTATTTTGAGTATCCATCTTTTTTTTTCTTTTCAGGCTAACATATTCGCCTATTCTTTCATCATTTTCATTTTTTTATAAGGTAGGGGACCTACAAAAAGAACACTTTGAAAAGAAGTGGTACCCCCCAAACTTTGAACACAACATTGTCCTCAATGTTAATGAAGAACTACGTCAGGACAATCCTCTAGACTAGGACGAGTATGGGATTTGGCTAACAATTAGTAGGTAAAATCAACAAAAAGGCTCAAGCTCAAGATATAGGTGCAAAGGAATATTCTATTAAAGCCAAGAAACATCTGCAAGCACAAAGATGAAGCAATGGTCTTAATCATTTCTAAATGTAAAGTGTAGTCCTATTTTGTTTTGACCAAGATTAAACATAGGGTAGGTGACACTTCACAATCAGAAATTCTTGAAGTAGTACCAGCTAAGCTCAAGCACATGTCTAACATATCAAGTTATTTTTCAAAAACAAAGGTAAGTGAGAACTTTGTCTCACAGACCAGATTTTCATGTACAAAGCTAAACATCGAAAGTGAATGTGGATTAACTCTCAACAACCTTGATTATCACCAATCATGCGCATGAAAGAATGATAAAAATCGAAACATCACTGGGCAAAAGGAGATATAACTACTAGACTTAAAACTATTATTAAAACAACCCAAACGAACTTCTTGCTTTAACATGAAACGAGCATGAAGTTCAACTATTGACCAACAAAAACTAAACACCCAAAGCATAAAAACAGTCATAAACATAAACCAAATAGGAAATTATTTTTGCAGAAACTAAAGAAGTTTAGAAAAGACCCTGTTCATCATGCAGAACCTCCAACAGCCTTCTTCTCTTTCAGTCGGTGACCCTTCTTTTTCAGCAGCTTGGCAGTCTGGGACTTGACTTTCAACAACACCTTGTGCATGAGCTTGAATCCCCGCATTAATTTTGTCTGCTTCGCCTTGATTTCCAGCAGCTCAGCCTGCAGATCTTCAAGGGCTCCACCATCTTCAGCAGGTCAATCATCAAAGAAACTACAACTACGTAGACATACCCGACATTTTTGTTCGCGCAAGCAAGAGAGAAGAGTAAGGGAAGAATTCGTACCTGTTGTTGGACAAAAACTCTGATTTATGCCACGAGGTTTTCCAAACTTTTCTGCCCGAATGCTAAAGAAGGAGTTGGTTTTGTTTGATTTCACAAGTATATACAATATATATACATACCCACTTTAAGCATTAACCAGCACATTAAATAAAGAAACCCTTCAACTTCCCTTGATTAGACATCTCCTTTCCTTTCAAAATTAAAAGTGGGTTACCAAAATCGTCATTCCTAGGGGTAGGGGTAACTAACGTCAATGTTCTCTCTCCTCTCAACGGCTATATGCCAACCACGCCTCCCTTAGCACTGTTTTTAACTCCACTTACCATCCTGAAATTTCTTTCCCTTTTTTTTTAATAATAAATTTGAAATAACTAAAACATCAATTAAACTCCCAATTTACTTCAAATAAAATCTATTCTTCATAACACCTAAGCTACTCACAGGTTGTAGCATCCAATTTTCCTAAAACTTAATCAAAGCAAATTTAAATTTAACTAGGCAGAAAATAAAATGCATAATTAAAATGAACATCCTAAGCTATCACCACATATTTCATCTATCCTCATGATAGCTTAGGTTACCTCGATTTCTAAGGTTCCTTAATTTGAGTGGAAGCCTTCACTCTCTCCCAACTTCCTCCATGGTATTGTTTCACCCTTTCTCCATTGACCTTGAAGATATTCCCTGTGCTTTCATCCTTCAGTTCCACAGCTCCATAAGGGTAGACCTTGACCAAAGTGAAGGGTCCTGACCATAGGGACTTCAACTTACAAGGGAAAAATCTCAATCTGGCATTGAAAAGTAGGACCTGCTGTCCTTCCTCCAGATTTCTATATGCAATCTTGCTGTCATGCCATCTTTTCACCTTGTCTTTGTAAATCTTAGCATTCTCATAACTTTGTAACCTCAGTTCTTCAAGTTCATTGAGCTGCAAAATCCTCTTCTCTCCACTTGCCTTAAGATCAAAATTAAGTTTCCTGGTAGCCCAATATGCTTTATGTTCCATTTCTAAAGGCAGGTGGCAAGCTTTTCCAAAAAGAAGCTTGTAAGGAGACATCCCCAATGGTGTTTTATAGGCTGTTCTGTAAGCCCATAAGGAATCGTCCAAGTGTTTAGACCAATCCTTCCTTGTAGTATTCACCACTTTCTCCAGCACACTTTTTACCTCTCTGTTTGACAACTCAGCCAACCCATTGGTTTTTGGATGGTATGCAGTTGAAACCTTGTGATTAATGTTGTACTTAGCTAACAAAGCAGCCAGACTCTTGTTGATAAAGTGTGTCCCCTCATCACTTATGATTGCCCTGGGAGTTCCAAACCTTGTAAAGATATTCTTGTGCAAGAATTTTATAACTGTGGCAGCATCATTGTGAGTACAAGCATAGGCTTCCACCCATCTAGATACATAGTCAACAGCTAACAAAATGTACTCATTTCCAAAAGAGGATGGGAATGGCCCCATAAAGTCCATTCCCCACACATCGAACAATTCCACTTCCACAATGTTGTTCAGAGGCATAGCAGTCTTGGCTGGTAAATTTCCCACTCTTTGGCATCTGTCAAAATTCTTCACAAACTCGAATGTGTCTTTGAAAATTCCTGGACAGTAAAATCCTGATTGCAGCACATTAGCTGTTGTCCTCTGTCCACCGAAATGCCCTCCGTAAGCTAAAGCATGGTATTCACTTAAAATAGATGGAATCTTAAATTCTGGAACACACCTTCTGAAAATTTGATCAGGGCCCAACCTATACATAGTCGGGTCATCCCAATAATAGAGCTTTGCATCATGTAGAAACCTCTTCAACTGCCGTCCATGCAGACCATATAGTTTTCTGCCTGTGGCTAGATAATTTGCTAAGTCTGCAAACTAAGGTGCCTTCTCCTCTTATGCCATGAGTTGCTCATCTGGAAAATCATCGTTGATCTGGACTGTGTCATCCACTCCAAATGGGT
>JAPKLW010001501.1:57876-132793 GCA_026898455.1 Plectranthus barbatus | reverse complement strand
TACATCTAGTACATGAAATTTTCTCGTTGCACTGTCCCTGTGGGTTTGACAGACCATTGGGTTATTATAACTTTATTTGCCTTCTATTATACAATTTGCCAGCCACCATTTCCTGTCAGATTCAAGAAACAGAAAGAAGAGGAGTAGTTCAAAAAGGTTTTGGACAATTTAAAGCAGATTCACATTGATGTTCCTTTGGTGGAAGCATTGGAAAAAATGCCTACCTATGTGAAGTTTTTAAGAGACATCTTTACTAAGAAGAAAAGGTTGAATGAATTTGAAATAGTATCTCTGTTTGAAGAGGTGAGTGGACCTTTAAGGAGGTAGATTCCTGCAAAATTGAAGGACTTAGGGAGTTTCACTATTCCTTGCTCAATTGGTGGAAGAGATGTAGGAAGAGCCCTCTGTGACCTTGGAGCAAGTCTGAATTCGATGCCACTCTAAATTTTCAAGAAGCTAGGAATAAGAGGAGCTAGACCTACAACAATTACACTACAACTTCCTGATAGATCTAGTGTTCATCCAGAAGGGAAGATTGATGATGTTTTGGTCAGAGTGGATAAATTCATTTTTCCAGATGATTTAGAGTGGTACCTCTTAGAGTGGATAAATTCATTACCAGATGACTCAGAGAACTACTTTACTATTAGTATTCTAGAATCTGTAGTTGAAGAATTTGCTGCCAACATTCAAGCAGGAGAGGATGAAAATGATGAAAGGATGGAGGAAGATGCTATAGCATGGGTAGAGCATAACCAAAAGTTTAGGGGAATGAGATCTTCATTTGAATCATTGTATCTGATAAGCAGGGAGAAGAAAGAACCCAAATCATCACTTAAGGAACCCCGAGAGTTGGTATTAAACCTCTATCAGATCACTTAATGTATGTGTATTTAGGGGAATCGGAAACTCTAACTGTTATAATTGCCTCTAATTTGAAAGAAGAAGATGAGCAGAAGTTGCTGGAAATGCTTAAGAGGCAAAAGCAGGCCATAGGATAAACAATTTCAGATATAAAAGGGTTAGTCCTGCTGTATGTATGCATAAGATACTCTTAGAAGATGGGAGCAAGAATTCAATACAACTACAGAGGATGATAAATCCCAACATGAAGGAGCTAGGTTGTGAAAAAAGAGATAATCAAATGGTTGGATGCAGGAATCATAATTCCCATCTTAGATAGCTCATGGGTGAGTCCAGCTCCATGTGTTCATAAAAAGGGAGGAGTCACTGTAATTCAAAATGAAAAGTAGGAAATGATAACCACAAGGACAATTACTGGGTGGAGAATTTCCATAGATTACAAGAAATTGAATGATGCCACCAGGAATGATCACTTCCCACTGCCTTTTGTAGACAAAATGCTAAAAAGATTGACAGGCCAAGAGTACTACTGTTTCCTGGATGGATACTCTGGAAATCATCAGATTGCAATAGCTCCATAGCATCAGGGTTTGACCACATTCACATGTCCTTATAGGACATTTGCATTAAGAAGAATGCCATTTAGGCTTTGCAATGCTCCAACAACTTTCCAGCGTTGCATGATTGCTATCTTTTTAGAAATGATAAAGAATGGGCTTGAGATCTTTATGGATGACTGATAAGTGCGATATTTCATCCACTTATAATGGATTTTTATATTTTTTTATTGCATTTACGCATTATTTAAGTTATTTTTAGTGCATTTTACTTGTTTTATGCTTCGTGCCGTGGTTGTGCTGAAAAATTCAGGTTTAGGGGCAAGAATTTGACTAAGTATGGAAATAGAGATTTGGCCGTGTCCTCTGTAGAAATCGACACACGGAGCAAAGGATTTGTGACGATAGAATGGATTTTCGAGCAACAATTGATCCCCGTGTCGATGGACACACGGTTTATTTTTGGTGGAATTTCCATATTTTGGCCCAGTTAAAGATTTTAGCTTGTACACTTAGTATAAATATCATGTAATTTTGAAGCACTTTTGTCACTTTTGAGATTCAGACTTAGGGTTTTTATCATTCTTCAAATATTCCTGCTTTGTATTGGAGATTCAGAATGAGACTTCTCAAGACTGGATTCCTTTCACCATCAGATTTATATTATGATTAATGATTCCAGGTTTTATCTTTTCATCTGCTTATTGATTATGAATATGAGTAGGTTATTCCATCATCAGGTTCTAGGGTTTTGAGGAATATGTTGGATACATGTTTAGGTTGTTGAATTGATAGTATAATTATTTCTGGTTTATAAATTCTTTTGCTTTTTTCCAAATCTAAGATAGTTGGCCACTAAATTGAATTTCAAAATTAATTGATTTGAGACTGAAAGGTAAGAATTAATTAATGGATTTTAAGAATTGTTATATGGTTTTCAATCTTGTCTAAAAAGAGGGATTTAACCCATATGAATAAATCTGATATTTTTTGGGAGTTGTTAATCATTTTAGAGACCGAGAGGATATAGATAATTAACAATCGACTTTATAATCTGCTAAACCTGGAGTATGTGTTACTTTTCTGATGTTCCATCTTTATGTATATTTTTATTGATCGAGTTTATTCCCTTGCATGTCATCCAAGATATGAACTTTCCCTGGAATATGAGCCTTGTCTCTGATTTTCTCAAAAGTATCTTTTAATATTGTTGATTTAATTTTGCACTTTTGAATTTGGTTTCAAAACCACAAACCCTTAAAATTTATGTTTCCTAGAATAATAAACAGACAAAATTTGTTTCGGTATATCGGATATTTGTTTATACAATCCCTGTGGGATTGATAATTTCTATTTGCCTCAAAACCATAGTATTACTAAAAATTTAGTGATTTAATTATGGCGCCTTTGCCGGGAAATGTTTAGAATTTTCTTGTTATTAGTTTTACTCAAGGGTTATTGATTTAAGTTGTATTTTTTAAATTTCTATTATTTTTTGCGAAGTAATTTATTTTTTACCCTGGTGTCGATCGACAACTGCAATGTCGATCGACACGCGTGTCGTTGTTAAATTTTTGTTTTTGTTTTCATATTTTCTTGTGTCTTTATGATTCTCACACTTTCGTTTATTATTTTCAGGTAGTTTATGAACCAGAGCAGCGGAAGGGAGTTGATTGTGTTCGATCCAGAGATTGAAGTTACATGCCGAAGGAACAACCTAGATAGAAACTGCAGGGAAGAAGCTTCAAGCTATCAGACGATCAAGATGGCTAACGGGAATCCACAAAATGTCCCTGACCTTAACCCAGAGCAAACAACTGAGCTTTTGAGAGAGATGCGTACTATGAAGGAGTGCATGAGGGTACTTGAGCTGGAAAGAGCCAACAACAACAATAATGGAACCCTTCGGTGCAACCAACAACCTGAAGACCCCTTAGATGACGAAGAGGAGGAGAACCAGTCAAGATTTGATGTTGATGAGGATGAGGATGCTATCCAGAAGAGATACAGGCTGAATTTCCAAGAGACTGATTTCAGATTTCGCATTAATGCCAATAATTTTGAGTTAAAGACTGGTTTGGTGCAGACGGTTCAGCAGAACCAATTTGGGAGCCGAGCTACTAAGGACCACTATTCCCACCTGGATAAGTTTATCATGCTCTGTAACACTGTCAAAATCAATGGAGTCAGTAAGAGTGCCATCCGGATGAGGCTCTTTGCCTTTTCACTGTGAGACAAAGCCAGTAATTGTTCAATGTCTTGGACAAGAGCAGCATTGGTGCTTGGGCAAAATTGAGGAATGAGTTCTTGGATAATTTCATTCCACCTAGTGTCATCAGAAAGAGGAAGAAAGATGTCAATAGATTCGCTCAATGGTCGGATGAGAACTTTTATAAGACTTGAGAGCGCTACAAGGAGCTATTGAGAGTCTGCCCTGGCCACGGTCTAGCTCTGAAGTAGCAGGCTGAGACATTCTTTTAGGGTTTGAATGACTGCACAATTGAGTTAGTGGATGCTACATTTGGGGATTCTATCATGACCAAGAGAGCTATGGAGTTCTTTCAGAAGATTGCTAACAATAGCAATAGGTTGTCTAATGTTCGACAGGAACCAGTCAAGGCTATGGAGAAGGTGGCAACCCCCGAGGTCGATTTGTTAGCAGAGATAAAGAAGCTGAGAGAGGACTTCACCAAAACGGAAGTTAGGCAAACCCTTGTTGTTGTCAATCCAGTTCCATTTTATTGTGATGGTGATGCTGTGGACGTCAATTTTGTTCAACAAGGTGGTTATCAAAATAACTACCAAGGAGGATATAAACGGAACCATCAGAACGAAAATCAGAGTTACAATCTAAACAACGCAAGAAACCACCCTAATTTCTAGTATTCTAATTCGAATGCAGCTGAGCAACCGCCTCCTAGCTTTAATGTTCAGAATGGAGCTATATTGGAGCCAAAGAAGCTGAATCTGGAAAAGATCCTCGCCAAGTTTATACAGGAATCTAATAAGAGAGCAGGATGTAGTAGGAATCAAAACCAAGATGGACCGGGTAGTGATAAGCTCATTATTTCACTCACTTATCTATATTATTTCTCTACTATTTTATGTAGTTTTATTGGTTATATATATATATTTTATGCATAAGTCAATATTAGGTGGTTTTAGGTGTATTTTGATGTTTATGCAGGTTTTAGGCCTAAACTCACGAGAAAACCGTTCCAAAAGCAGTGACGTGTAAGAGTAGCAGTGAAGAGTTCTTCCACAAGAGGAATTCGGGCTATTTGCGCATGGTAATGGATTAAGCTTTGAGTTAGCTCTCCAATGCCACTGGAATCGGGTCAATTGGAGTTCGAGAGAGGAAGTTATGGCCAAAACCGTGAGACCGCGCAGAAGGGGGCGAGCCTGATTTTTCCACGTCGATCGACGGGGATGCCGCGTCGATCGACGCGGACCTGCTGGCACGGGAAATTGGCTGAATTCGAGATTTTTCATATCTTTAGCCCTAGATTTGATATGATACACCTCCACCTCTATATATATCCTTTTAAAATCAATTTTTAAGCATGCTTCATTCCAGATTTCAGATTTAGAGAGATTCCAAGACCAATTGAGTTTTATGTTTGAAGACAGATTTTTGTGGGAAGACATTCAGATCCAAGTTTTTATGCAATTCAGGTCTTATTTTTCTATGATGAATATTACTGTGAATATGTGTAACCAATCTCTTCCTCAGATTCTAGGGTTTCGAACAATCAATGTGTGCATGTATTGATTAATTGAATTATTTTCCCTTTCCCTTCGTAGTTTGTGAAATCTAGGGGTGGCAAATCGTGCGGATCGGATCGTTATCGTGTCGATCCGTTAATTATCCGATCCGTTAAGACTAAATCCATATCCGATCCAATAAGAGATTGTTAAATCCGTATCCATATCCGATCCGTTAAGCTCAAATCCATATCCGATCCGGTCCGATCCGTTATCCGATCCGGTCCGATCCGATCCGATCCGGTCCGATCCGATAAGAACCCAATAAGTATCCAATCCGATTACAATCCGATAAATCAAAAAATTATCCAATAACTAGTAAATAAAATATAATAATTAGGACAAAAAAAATCTACAATCTTATCAAACATTTCATGTTCAAAAATCTGCAATGAAATATCTCTCAAGTTCAAAAAATCTCCAAACAAAACAACATTGCATCCATGAATCACAAGTTCAAACATCCAAAATACTCCATACAAACCATCCATAAATTAAGAACCCAAACATTCTAAAATAAACAACAAATTACAATCTTTGCTTGCTTCAAACACCAATTCCTAAATTTTTTTTATTTCCAAAAGCTCAAGTACAATCCACCTACAAGTTTAAGGTAGAAATATTAGTTAAATCTTTAAAATTTATAATATTAAAGCAATTTTAAATATTAGATATTACCTTCATCTATGATGGTAAAATCGCAAGAGTTGAGGCCATGGATGAGCATTCCGATGAATCTATAGAAACTTCATCCACATTCAAATTTAGAATCTCGCCAACTAGCTCATCGGTTGCTACAACTTCATTGAAAACTTACAGTTCATAGTAAAAAACAAAAAAATAAATAAATTGTATTAGTATAAAAGAATATAAATTTTAAAAAAATAAAGAAAACATAAATAAATAAATAATTGATAATATATTAATTATTAAAACTTATAATAAATAAATAATATTATTTTATTAGATTCTTAACGGATTATCCAAATCCGATCCGAATCCGATCCGATTTACGGATTATCCGATCCGTATCCAATCCGGATCCGATCCGAATTTTTCATGTTCTTATCGTATCGATCCGATAAGGATCCAAAATCTTATCGGATCAATCCATATCCATTATTATCGTGCGGATTCGTGTCGGATTATCGGATCGTGTAAAAAATTGCCAGCCCTAGTGAAATCTATGCTTATTCATAATATTGATTTGCTGGCCACATCTTAGGATTATCTAGTTGATTACTTGAGACGTTACTGTGATAGTTTTCAATGTAAAGAGATTTTCACAATATAATTTGATTTTTTGTAGTAACTGAAGGAGATTGATTATAGGAATAAATCCGTAGATTTTTGGAGTTAGTTAATTCATCTGGAGACCGAGCGGAGATAGATAATTGACTAATCTACTTTATGAATTGTCCAACAAAGAAGTTTATAATACCTTTCTGATGTTTCACTACGAAGAGGAATTAAAATTGGGAATTAATCAATTAATTCATCCATGTCATACTTGATAGGTAGACATCCCTGGAATCTGTGCTTCTCATATTTGAATTCAAAAGTATTTTAATTTCCTGTTTATTTTTATTTGCAAGTATTACAATTTTCAAAACAACCAAAACTTTAAATTTGATTTTCCTAACCAGTATTTTGAGAACTTATGATTTAGTACTTAAGGTTATTCGTTACTTCTTTCCATGTGGGATCGATAATTTTCATTTGCCGCTATATTATTAGCTCTGCTAAGTCGCTGTTAAATAATTTAGCGATCAAATTTTGGCACCGTTGCCGGGGAGTGAATAGAATTAATCTTACTATTAAATCTATGATCGAAATACTGATTTAGGCTGTAATTTTCGTACTTTCCTTTGAATTTTTTGTACTTTCATTGTTCACGTCGATCGACGTGACATCCACGTCGATCGACGCAGTTATCAATTCCACATCGACGCAGTTATCAATTCCACCATCATGACGAAAAGTGGAAGGAAGGCCATGGAATTCTTCCAAAAGATAGCCAACAACACCCAACGGTGGTCCACAAGTCGACATCGGCCTGTGATGGCGGTCGAGAAGGACAAAGAGAAAGTTGTTGAGCAACCTGATTTGGCAACCGAGCTGAAAAAGCTAAGGGAAGATTTCGCTGCACTGAAGCAGGAAAAGACAGTTGCTGCAGTAGAGCCAGTGCAAGCTCCGCCTGAGGGGGATTGTGCCGCTGTAAATTTCATGCAAATGGGTGGTTACCAAAACAACTACCGTGGAGGATATCAGCAGCATAATTAGCAGCACAACCAGCCCTACACTTACAATCACGCGAGGAACCATCCAGGATTTTCCTACGTGAACCACCAAGCCGCGGAGCAGCCACCACCGGGATTTGCAGTGCAAGATGGAGAAGTGGTGGAGAAGAAGAAGCCAAATCTCGAGGAGATTTTGGCTAAATTCATGGAAGGCTCCACTAATACGATAGCCAAGCTAAAGCAAGAAATCTCGGGCATGAATACTAAATTGGACCAGGTACAAAAGCATGTACAAATTATAGAAGCCCAGGTCAGCCAGATCGCCGATGCCATCGGAGCCCAACACAAGTCGGGACAGCTTCCGAGCAACACTCAGGTCAATCCCAAGAACCAGAATCAGAGGAACCAAGTGAATGCCATAACTCTAAGAGGGGGCAAATCATATGAAGGGCCAAAGCAGGCAGAGAAAAGCACCCAGGAGGACGAAGAAGCCAAGCAGGACAAAGAAGCCGTTGCAGACGCAGCCCCGTCGATCGACGCGGCATCTCCGTCGATCGACGCAACTCGGAAGGCAACGTCAATCGACGCGGATCCACCTCGGTCGATGCCAGTCCCCAGTCCACCACTGAAGAAATCACCTTTGCCATATCCGCAGCGGTTTGCCAAAACAATGATGAACGAGAAATTTGCACCCTTTCTTGAGAACTTGAAGAAAGTGTTCATTAACATCCCGCTGATTGAGGCACTGCGAGAGATACCAGGATATTTCAAGTTTTTGAAGGATATGGTCTCTCAGAAAAGACCCTTCGTGGAGCACGAGAGGGTCAACTTGTTCGAGGAATGCAGCGCGATTATTCAAAAGAAGATGCCGCTGAAGAGAGAAGAGCCGGGATCCTTCACGATCCCCTGCGTCATTGGAGGAGAGACCTTCGGGAAGGTCCTCTGCGATTCTGGCACATCCATCAACTTAATGCCACTGTCTATCTTCAAGCGACTGGAGATCAGGAGCCTCAAACCAACGACCATATCATTACAGATGGCTGACAGGTCGGTGTCCTACCCAAGAGGCATCATAGAAGACGAACTTGTGAAGGTGAAGGACTTCATCATTCCTGCAGACTTCGTGGTGCTTGACATGGAAGAAGACCACAACATCCCGCTGATCTTGGGGAGATCTTTCTTGGAGACTGCTGGAGCATTGATTGACATTCGAGACGACAAACTGACGTTCTGAGTTAATGACGAGTCGGTCACCTTCCCCATCTACAAAGCAGTGCAGAAGCGTAATGAAGGGAGCTACCGGGAAGAGTGCCACATGATCAATTGTTTAAATCAAGTGATTTCCTCTCCCTTTCCTTCTCTTAAAACTGATCCGGACTTTTTGGAGAACTGCTTACTACACTCTTTGTTTTTGTCTTCAGATTTGGATAAGGCAGACGAAGAGCTTGTGGATTTGGTGATGGAGCTGGATGTATCCGAGGGGATAACACATGAAAAAGAGAACAAACGGAAGCGGTTACCAAGCCGACGCAGCCAGAAAAATAAGAGAAAACGTGGAAATACCTCCACGTCGATCGATGCACACCATGCATCGATCGATGTAGCCTTAGAATCTACGTCGATCGACGCTGCAGTCACGTCGATCGATGTACGAAGGAAGTCAGACTCGGAGCTTTCATCGGCAGAAGTACGCGATGTAGAAAAGGGATTGCTGCAGTTTCATCCACGTCGGTTGACGCAAACCTGGGAAAGCAGCCATCTAACTCTGATCCGTTGGTTCTGGAACTCAAGATGCTTCTGGCACACCTCAGGTATGGGGAGTTGGAAAAATTACTACGAGTTCTACGGAAGCACAAGTCTGCCATTACGGGGACATTGAGAGACATCAAGGGGATCAGCCCCTCATTATGCACGCAATAGGTCCTTCTGGAAGAAGACGCCAAGAAATGGGGGATGCAAGTTGTCAAGAAGAAAGATGGAAAGGAGGTCGCGAAAAGACCCGCATGGACCCGACCGCCCTAGTGGTGATTTGGAGACTCCGGGGGATAAAAAGTTGATGTCTGAGATCAACTACCAGGTATCGTTCCCTCTTTTGTCTGATTTTCAAACTTATTCCACTCTTCGAGTTGGAAATAAGTTTGGGGGTATGTGGACAAGAGATGGAACGTTTTGTCTTTTATTTATTATTTATTTTTTTTATCTTTAATTTTTGGTACTTTGCTAATTTATGCTATTTTGTGGGGAAGATTTTTTAGTTTTGAGATAACCTGAATGAGATTGTGAGATTAGAATTGATTGAGGGTTGAGTTTGAATTAATTGAGATTATGGTTAGATTCCTATGAATGTAGAATACCGCATGATAGGATTGATTTGACACTTATGCTCGCATGCTGATTGAGCTGATTTGAAATTGACTGTGGAAGAAAATTTTTGAACCCTTGTGTGAGAAATTTGAGCCTTTATTTCGTTTGATGTGAGATTCACATGTGTGTTTTGATTTCTCTAGAACTTGCCTATTTTCAGTGTTGAGATTGCATAGTGTGCACAAGTTTAGGAGATGATCTTAGGCCATCTTTGTTAACCCAATATCCTAAACACTGTCCCTTCACAATAAAATTTTCCCTAGTCAGCCACTTTGAGCCTGTACAATTTTTCTTTCCTTGTCTATGAGATTAAGAAAAGTATTCTCTCACTCATGTCTTGAGTTGTGGTATGTATGGGGTTGATTGGTGAATTCGAGATAAGATATGATAAATTAGTGGTGAAAAGATGTGTGAAAAAAAACTCAAAGAAATAATTAGATTTCTCATAAGCTCTCTGAAAAGAAAAGAATACAAAATTATCGAAAAGAGCATAAGAGATTCAAAATGAGCTAGAAAAAAAATTTTGAGTTTGTTGATGTATATGAGGAGATGTGGTGGATGATTATAGATAGTGGTTGGATGTGTTGAGAGTCATGAACTCAATTGATTTAGTCACTTGGCCATATTTCCCTACCTTATCAGAAAAAGCCTACGTCACAACCTTTTGAAAGTCCTTTTTGATTCTAGACTTGTGTGCACATTCTAGCAGTGGAGATATTAGAAAATTTGCAAGCCTATGGTAGAAATTTCTTCATACATGTTTTCGAGTGCTTTCATCTTTACCTTAAACACTTGAGAGTTGAGCAATACACTTCCTGTGAGTTCTTCCACGGTTGATGAATTTTCTGTCTCTTTCAAATTGCTTGTGGGTAGTGGATTCTTGGTTCTTGACTGTGATGAATCTTGTAAGCATTGCACTTTAACCACATGAGCTTTTGATTTCTTTCTTGCCTATTGATTGAGGACAATCAAACGTTCAAGTTTGGGGGATTTGATAAGCTCATTATTTTACTCACTTATCTATATTATTTCTCTACTATTTTATGTAGTTTTATTGGTTTTATATATATATTTTAAGCATAAGTCAATATTAGGTGGTTTTAGGTGTATTCTGATGTTTATGCAGGTTTTAGGCCTAAACTCACGAGTAAACCGTTCCAAAAGCAGTGACGTGTAAGAGTAGCAGTGAAGAGTTCTTCCACAAGAGGAATTCGGGCTATTGGCGCATGGCAATGGATGAAGCTTTGAGTTAGCTCTCCAACGCAACTGGAATCGGGTCAATCGGAGTTCGGGAGAGGAAGTTATGGCCAAAACCGTGAGACCGCGCAGAAGGGGGCGAGCCTGATTTTTCCACGTCGATCGACGGGGATGCCGCGTCGATCGACGCGGATGCCGCATCGATCGACGCGGACCTGCTGGCGCGGGAAATTGGCTGAATTCGAGATTTTTCATATCTTTAGCCCTAGATTTGATATGATACACCTCTACCTCTATATATATCCTTGTAAAATCGATTTTTAAGCATGCTTCATTTCTGATTTCAGATTTAGAGAGATTCCAAGACCAATTGAGTTTTATGTTTGAAGACAAATTTTTGTGGGAAGACATTCAGATCCAAGTTTTTATGCAATTCATGTTTTATTTTTCTATGATGAATATTACTGTGAATATGTGTAACTAATCTCTTCCTCAGATTCTAGGGTTTCGAACTATCAATGTGTGCATGTTTTGATTAATTGAATTATTTTCCCTTTCCCTTCGTAGTTTGTGAAATCTGTGCTTATTCATAATCTTGATTTGCTGGCCACATCTTAGGATTATTTAGTTGATTACTTGAGACGTAACTGTGATAGTTTTCAATGGAAAGAGATTTTCACAATATAATTTGATTTCTTGTCGTAACTGAAGGAGATTGATTATAGGAATAAATCCGTAGATTTTTGGAGTTAGTTAATTCATCTGGAGACCGAGCAGAGATAGATAATTGACTAATCTACTTTATGAATTGTCCAACAAAGAAGTTCATAATACCTTTCTGATTTTTCACTACGAAGAGGAATTAAAATTGGGAATTAATCAATTAATTCATCCATGTCATACTTGATAGGTAGAGATCCCTGGAATCTGTGATTCTCTTATTTGAATTCAAAAGTATTTTAATTTCCTATTTATTTTTATTTGCAAGTATTACGATTTTCAAAACAACCAAAACTTTAAATTTGATTTTCCTAACCAGTATTTTGAGAACTTATGATTTAGTACTTAAGGTTATTCGTTACTTCTTTCCCTGTGGGATCGATAATTTTCATTTGCCGCTATATTATTAGCTCTGCTAAGTTGCTGTTAAATAATTTAGCGATCAGGTAGAAAAACATTTCCAAATGATCGAGACCCAGGTCAGCTAGATTTCCACTTCCCATGATACTCAACAAAAATAGGGGCAGTTACCGAGCAACACTCAGGTGAATGTGAAGAACCAGAAAAATCTGGTCAACGCTATCACCTTGAGAGGTTGTACGTCTTACAAAGGATCCGAGATGAAGGGAGCTAAATTTGAGGCTGAGGAAGAGAGTGAAACGGAGGAGGATCCCGCAGTTGATACCTCTATATCGGTTGACACACAGGGTGTCGACCGACACAGAGGGTCAACATCCAACACAGGAAATTCTACTATGTCGACCATCACAGCAGCGTGTCGACAAACACAACCGCCAAACCCAACTCCGAAGGTGCCCCCGATGACCTTTTCACAATGGTTTAAGAAGAAGAAGATGAACGAGAGATATACATGATTTTTGGAGAACATGAAGAAGGTGCACATCAATATTCCTCTCGTGAAAGCCCTATAGTAGATGCTGGGATACATAAAGTTCTTGAAGGACATGGTTTCTCTGAAGAAACCACTGTTGTAGCACGAGATAGTGAACATATTCTAGAAGTGCAGTGCAATCATTCAAAAGATGATGCCTCTGAAGCGAAAAGATCAAGGTTCGTTTACTGTCTCTTCTGTTATTGGTAGCAAGATGTTCGACAAAGTACTCTGCGATTCTTGAGTGAGTATCAATCTCATGTCGATGTCGATTTTCAATTGATTGGAGATTAGAGATATCAAGCCAATCACCATCACTCTCCAAATGGTTGATAGATCAATCTCCTACCCACGGGGGATTATAGAACATGTCATGGTAAAGGTAAAAGATTTTATTTTACCTGCTGACTTTGTTGTGCTAGGTATGGAGGAGGATCAGAATATTCCACTTATTCAGGGGAGACCATTCTTGAGGACCGGAGCAGCCCCGATTGATATTCGAGATGGGAAGCTGACTTTTTGAGTCAACGATGAGTCCTTGACCTTTTTGATTAACAAGTTTGTAGAGACACGATGATGGCAGTTATAGAAAAGAATCCATATGATTGAAAGTTTTGAACCGGTGATCTCTTCTCCTTTATTTTCTTTTGCTTCTGATACTTATTATTTGGAAAAGTGCCTTCGCCACTCCTTATTTTCTTTTTTCAGAGTTGGATGACGCCTGTGATGAGATTTTGGACTATATTTTTGAGCTGGATATGAAGGAAGAGCTGCCCAGGGCAAAGGAATACAAAATGGAGCCCCAACCAAGCCAATGTGTGGAGAAAGGAAGAAAATATCGAGCAGAGGCCTTTGTGTCGCTTGACAATGCCACAGTATTGACTGAGGAGGAAAATCATGCGTGTCGATCGACAGATTCTAGGTAATTCCATCATCAGATTCTAGGGTTTTAGGGAATATGTTGGATACATGTTTAGGTTGTTGAATTGATAATATAATTATTTCTGGTTTATAAACTCTTTTGCTTTTTCCAAAACTAAGATAGTTGGCCACTAAATTGAATTTCATAATTAATTGATTTGAGACTGAAAGGTAAAAATTAATTAATGGATTTTAAGAATTGTTATATGGTTTTCAATCTTGTCTGAAAAGAAGGATTTAACCCATATGAATAAATCTGATGTTTTTGGGGAGTTGTTAATCATTTTAGAGACCGTGAGGATACAGATAATTAACAATCAACTTTATAATCTGCTAAACCTGGAGTTTGTGTTACTTTTCTGATGTTCCACCTTTATGTATATTTTAATTGATCTAGTTTATTCCCTTGCATGTCATCCAAGATATGAACAATAATAAACAGACAAACTTTGTTTCAGTATATCGGATATTTGTTTTTACAATCTCTGTGGGATTGATAATTTCTATTTGCCACAAAACCATAGTATTACTAAAAATTTAGTGATTTAATTATGGCACCGTTGTTGGGGATTGTTTAGAATTATCTTGTTATTAGTTTTACTCAAGGGTTATTGATTTAAGTTGTACTTTTAAATTTCTTTTATTTTTCACGAAGTAATGTAATTTTTACCCTGGTGTCGATCGACAACCGCAATGTCGATCGACAAGCATGTCCTTCTTAAATTTATATTTTTGTTTTCATATTTTCTTGTGTCTTTATGATTCTCACACTTCTGTCTATTATTTTCAGGTAGTATATGAACAAGAGGAGCAGCGGAAGGGAGCTGATTGTGTTCGATCCAGAGATTGAAGTTACATGCCGAAGGAACAACCAAGATAGAAACTGCAGGGAAGAAGCTTCAAGCAATCAGACGATCAAGATGGCTGACGGGAATCCACAAAATGTCCCTGATCTTACCCCAGAGCAAACAACTGAGCTTTTGAGAGAGATGTGTACTATGCAGGAGCACATGAGGTTACTTGAGCTGGAAAGAGCCAACAACAACAATAATGGAACCCTTCGGCGCAACCAACAACCTGAAGACCCCTTAGATGATGAAGAGGAGGAGAACCAGTCAAGATTTGATGTTGATGAGGATGAGGATGCTATCCAGAAGAGATACAGGCTGAATTTCCAAGAGACTGATTTCAGATTTGGCATTAATGCCAATAATTTTGAGTTAAAGACTGGTTTGGTGCAGACGGTTCAGCAGAATCAATTTGGGAGCCGAGCTACTAAGGACCACTATTCCCACCTGGATAAGTTTATCATGCTCTGTAACACTGTCAAAATCAATGGAGTCAGTAAGAGTGCCATCCGGATGAGGCTCTTTGCCTTTCCACTGTGAGACAAAGCCAGTAATTGTTCAATGTCTTGGACAAGAGCAGCATTGGTGCTTGGGCAAAATTGAGGAATGAGTTCTTGGATAATTTCATTCCACCTAGTGTCATCAGACAGAGGAAGAAAGATGTCAATAGATTCGCTCAAAGGTCGGATGAGAACTTTTATAAGACTTGGGAGCGCTACAAGGAGCTATTGAGAGTCTGCCCTGGCCACGGTCTAGCTCTGAAGCAGCAGGCTGAGACATTCTTTTAGGGTTTGAATGACTGCACAATTGAGTTAGTGGATGCTACATTTGGGGATTCTATCATGACCAAGAGTGCTAAAAGAGCTATGGAGTTCATTCAGAAGATGGCTAACAATAACAATAGGTGGTCTAATGTTCGACAGGAACTAGTCAAGGCTGTGGAGAAGGTGGCAACCCCCGAGGTCGATTTGTTGGCAGAGATAAAGAAGCTGAGAGAGGACTTCACCAAAATGGAAGTTAGGCGAACCGTTGTTGTTGTCGATCCAATTTCATTTTCTTGTGATGGTGTTGTTGTGGATGTCAATTTTGTTCAACAAGGTGGTTATCATAATAACTACCGAGGAGGATATAAACGGAACCATCAGGACGAAAATCAGAGTTACAATCTCAACAACGCAAGAAACCACCCTAGTTTCTAGTATTCTAATCCGAATGCAGCTGAGCAACCGCCTCCTGGCTTTAATGTTCAGAATGGAGCTATTGTGGAGCCAAAGAAGCTGAACCTGGAAAAGATCCTCGCCAAGTTTATACAGGAATCTAATAAGAGAGCAGGATGTAGTAGGAATCAAAACCAAGATGGACCGGGTAGAAAAACATTTCCAAATGATCGAGACCCAGCTTAGTCTGATTTCCACTTCCCATGGGACTCAACACAAACAGGGGCAGTTACCGAGCAACACTCAGGTGAATGCAAAGAACCGGAAAAATTAGGTAAACGCTATCACCTTGAGGGGTTGTAAGTCTTACAAAGGACCCGAGATGAAGGGAGCTAAATTTGAGGCTAAGGAAGATAGTGAAACGGAGGAGGATCCCGTAGTTGATACCTCTATATTGATTGACACCCGGGGTGTCGACCGACACAGAGGGTCAACATCCAACACAGGAAATTCTACTATGTCGACCAACAAAACAGTGTGTCGAACAACATAACCGCCAAACCCAACTCTGAAGTTACCCTCGATGCCCTTTTCGCAATGGTTTGCGAAGAAGAAGATGAACGAGAGATATGCATGCTTTTTGGAGAACATGAAGAAGGTGCACATCAATATTCCTCTCGTGAAAGCCTTGTAGGAAATGCTGGGATACATAAAGTTCTTAAAAGACATGGTTTCTCAAAAGAAACCACTGCTGAAGCACGAGATAGTGAACCTATTCGAGAATTGCAGTGCAATCATTCAAAAGAAGATGCCTCTAAAGCGAGAAGATCTAGGTTCGTTTACTGTCACTTGTGTTATTGGTAGCAAGACGTTCGACAAAGTACTCTGCAATTCTTGAGTGAGTATCAATCTCATGTTGATGTCGATTTTCAAGAGATTGGATATTGGAGATATCAAGCCTACCACCATCACTCTCCAAATGGCTGATAGATCAATCTCCTACCCATGGGGGATTATAGAACATGTCATGGTAAAGGTAAAAGATTTTATTTTACCTGCTGACTTTGTTGTACTAGATATGGAGGAGGACCAGAATATTCCACTTATTCAGGGGATATCATTCTTGAGGACCGGAGGAGCCCCGATTGATATTCGAGATGGGAAGCTGACTTTTCGAGTCAACAATGAGTCCTTGACCTTCTCGATTTACAAGTCTATGTAGAGACACGATGATGGCAGTTATAAAAAAGAATCCATATGATTAAAAGTTTTGAACCGGTGATCTCTTCTCCTTTATTTTCTGTTGCTTATGATCCTGATTATTTGGAAAAGTGCCTTCACCACTCCTTATTTTCTATTTTTAGAGTTGGATGATGCCTGTGATGAGATCTTGGGCTATATTTTTGAGCTGGATACGAAAGAAGAGTTGCCCAGGGCAAAGGAATACAAAAGGGAGCCCCTACCAAGCCAATGTATGGAAAAAGGAAGAAAAAATCGAGCAGAGGCCTTAGTGTCGCTTGACAATGCCACAGTGTTGACCGAGGAGAAAAATCATGCGTGTCGATCGACACCCTGGCTGTCGGTTGACATGGCGATTGACACATCTATTTTCAAGGTTGACACTCTAGCCCGAGGGAAGAAGAAGGTTGCCTCTTTAACGGTCGACACTACCGCAATGTCGGTCAACACACGGGCCCCAGAGTCTCAAACTCGACCCGAACCACCTATTTTTGAGCTAAAACCTCTCCCATCTCATCTTAAGTATGCTTTCTTAGGTCCTGACAATGCTTACCCTCTTATTATTTCTTCTTTTCTTACTTTTACAGAGTTGGAGAAACTACTCAGAGTTTTGAGAGAGCACAAGTCAGCTATTGGATGGACATTGGTAGACATCAAAGGGATCAACCCATCCATATGCCAACACAAGATTACACTAGAAGAAGAAGTGATCAGTGTGGAAATTACACATTAATTATATTGTAGTGAGAAAATAAATTTATAGTAACCTCAAGGTTGTCGAACCCACAGGGACAGTGCAACGAAAATATCTCATGTACTGGACACAGTTTATCAATTCGATGTTTGAGCAAATCCAAATTTGAGAAGGGGTATTATTTTAAAACAAAAATAACTTTTGAATTAAAATCAAATAATAAAAAACAAAGATTCTAGGGAAATCAACCAATCCAATCAACATGTATAATCAATTAAAACCTAGATTATTAACTAGTGATTATCACTTCTCGGTTTCAAAAACACAAGTTAATCAATATCAATGAAGATACATAATTAACCCCTACAATTCAACATTCCTTTGAAGAAAGAAAACAATTGTATCAAATTCTATTTTCCTCTCGGTCTCAAATTAATAACTATAAACCTAATTTAATTTTCATCGATCGATCCTTCAATTGAAAATAGATTTTAGAGTCAAAACCATAGAATTTGAACCAATTAATTAGGGTTGGATTTAATTGAATTATAACATGCAAAGAAAATGGAGAAAACCCCTACAACCTGTTAGGGTTTATAGCCTAGCATACTGAAAACACACATTGAAATTTACAAGATCTATCCATTAAAAAAGAAAGATAAGGAAATGAATCTCCCCCAATTGACTTTTCTTGTGCTTGATCTACACTCTTATCCTTCACTCCTCCGTCAATTTGGAGTAGATTTGCCTTTGAACCCCTTGGATTGATGTTGGAGATGGATGGAATAAAGAATTTAGGTGAGAAAATATCTAAATTTTGCCAAAAGTCTTTTATCCATTTGCGATTTCTCTCCTTATATAGTAAGTTATCAGACCCAGGGTTCGACCCAACTCACAGAAGATCGACCAAACTGATTTGAAACTGAAAATCTGCCCAGGAAGCTCGTGTGGGATTGTTCGGTCTCAAAGTAGATAGACCAAAATTTGCCTCTAAAATGGCAAGTTTGATCGAGACGAGCCAGGTAGAGGAGATTCTCGACTAAACACGAAATTGTCTAAACCAAAATTTGCATCTTAAATCACCCCTGCTGCTCCCCTGCTCAACCGGGCCAATCTCTGCAGTGCTAGAACCTTGGATGGGTCGATTTTCCACCCAAAACTCAGCCAAAAATAGTGAAATATGCTCAAATATCATCCTACACAACACAAACAACACCAAACACGAAAACAAAGCAAAAACACAAAAAAAACGAATGATATGGGTGTAAAATGGACACAAACAAGCATGCACACACATCGAATAATAGGTCATTTTACACACATATCATGATCCCCCAAACTTGAACCTTTGATTGTCCTCAATCAAAACAAAGCAAAAGTAATCGTTTTATCTCGTGCAATACCTCATAGCTTATCTTATCCATCTTAGCATGCCCTAGTCAAACGAGATTATCACCTAACTTTGAGACACAGTTAATGCTAAAGACTTAATCCTCCCACAAAATTGGATAAAAGAAATGAAATGCACTCCCTTACGTGTTTAGGGACAATTTACACAAGCACGAGATTTCAAGCTTGATTTCCATAAGCTTACATCCGTTTTCACCACTATACTACTACGAGCTAGATCCTAGATTCAAAAAGGTCTTTGTTTAGGTTATAACGTGGTTAACTAAAAGGGTAGGTGGTTTTAGGCCGAAGTGACTAAACTCCTGAAATTCCCAAAACCCCCAATCAAATACTTCAAACCACTAATCCCGAGGCTTTTTCTCTTCTCCATTCTTTCGTTCTGTTTTTTTCTTCTCTTCTTTTTCACTTTTTCTCATGCCCTTTGCATGTTTCATATTTTTTCATTCTTTTCTTCTTTGTTTTATTTTTTTCTGAACAAATTTTTTGTTAGTGCTAATTTTTATGATTGCACCCTTCTTCCCATCTTATCAATCTTTCAAATTCTAGCCTTATCAAATGGGATTCAATTCAACCAAAATAACCAAACAATTCCCAACCCGAGCTTACAACACCGTATTCACCCTCGAACTCTCATTCCCCCAAACTTGTCCTAATCATATAAAAAAATATTCTCCAATAAGGCTCAAACACGGAAAACAAAGGTAAGAAAGGCAAATGATGATCAAATTAAACACCTTATACTCCCGATGTGCAAGGTAGGACTAGAAATCGAAGGGCAAATATCATTTTCTAGTTACAAGCTCATGCTAAATAGATAGAGAATAGATGCAAGTTCTAGATTTCTCTCTTTCGAACTCGCCTCTCACAACTGAAAAGACATAACAATGTCAAGGCTCAATTCTCACATCTTTTTTTCAAGTCCTAAGCATTAACCACATACAAAACTCGATAATTCAAAAGTTTAACCTAGGCATGCTTCGATGTCAAAGATTCCGCCTTATTATAGATTAAGGTAAAATTCATACTTCACTAGCTAATCATGAGTAAATCTCAAGCCAACTTTGGGTTCATCATTCACACATAATCACACAACACAAATAAACAACCTAAAACAACTAAAATGCAATCAAATCTAAATGGCAAAGAGAATGATAGAATGCGTTACCCATCGGTACCCACGATAAAACCGCTTCTCCATTTGCCTTATTGTACCTACTAAACACAAACACCACCAATTGAGCTTAATTTATTTCAACAAAGCTCATTTCCACCAATTAAAAAATCTCACTCAAAACACTTCCACATAATTCCTCAACAAAATAATATGCATTAAAAACAATAATAATCTCGTTCAAACATCTTTCTACCAATCATACCACAATCCATAATCAATACAAAATCAAACAATATTCCACTAGCACCACCAATCTTTCCACAATCCATTCATCTCAAAAAAATATAGAAAATCATGCATCAAATCAACTCATTCGTTCCTCATCACAGAATAAAATCCATAAAAACATCCATCCAAATCAAACCACGAGTGTAAAATATCACTATACTACAACCAAATCGAATCAAAGAAAGAAAATCATCCATTAACTAAGAAACTAAAGTAGATAACGAGGTAAGAGAGGAGAAGAGTAAACCGAGGCACCGACAACACACACATCCCCCCAAACTTAGTCAAGTGAGACTAAGTTTATAAAATAGCCGACGGTAGTCAATCACTCCTCGTGCTCCAAATGCTCCCCTAGCACATATCAACCAAGTAATCTACATACCAACAAGAAAAATTAAGAAAATTGAGAAGGAAAGAATTAAAACAAAAGAAAGAAAATTGGTTGGGTTGCCTCCCAACAAATGCTTCTGTTTATGTCGGTAGCTAGATGACCTTACCAAGTCATCCATTATCAAATATCTTGTGGATTTTCAAGATACCTTTCTCCCTTGTTTGGCATTTACTCGGAAGCAACTTGTCAATGGAGATCCTCCTTGCACCCCTCTCATTCTTCCAAGGAGGATTGCATGTCTTGACAAACCTGACTATAATAGGTGGTGATTCCTTCTTTGATTTGATCTCCAAGTCATCATCCAAATGAATCCAAATTACAAAAGACTAAACTTGTTCCTCGTTAGGATTCATAGTCGACTCCTTATCACCTCCTTTATCAATCAAATCATTTGATTCATTCACCATGTCTCCTAGTATAACCTCCTTTTCCACCTTGTCTACCAATCGTGAAGAAATGTGTTGGTCCCGGTTTATCAGAATATAACTTGGCAGCGGAAAAAGAGTTAGTTCGTTTCTTACGCTCTGCTGGTTACTCAGCTGACTGGGACCTTGTCAGCTGGTAAGTCAACTGGCACTATGAGTACTCAGCTGACTGGCAACTGGCTGGTCAGCTGGTAGCTCAAGACTTAGAATATTTTTAAGTTGAGTTTGCACAGTTATATCAGTTTTCAGATATACACCAGCACTTGGGTGTTGGGTTTCAAATCAGTATGAAATGCAGAAAGCTGATAAATAACAAGGATATTTTATAGTGGTTCGACCAACTGGTCTACGTCCACTCTCCAGTCGACTCACTGGAAATTCACTATAAGAGCAATCAGGTACAAAGTTCCTACGATCTATCTCCAGCTGGTAGATGCCCCGTCTACCAGTCCACTTGATCAACCGCTCCCGGTCCTTGTCCTTCTTCAGCTCTCGTCAGATGGATGGAGTGCGAGCACGTCACTTCAACCTCCTCCTCTGACAGGTTGGGTGTTGAGTTCTCCCAAGAACGTGACTCCTCAATACGGCAAAAGCCCGTAATAACTCAAGTGCTGGCTGGCACAAGAGCTGCTGTGAACTTCCTCGGAAGAGAAAGATCACCAAAGAGATCTGTAACTTACAAGCTGGAAGCTTGAAGTCTCGTGTTCAAATAATTGACACACGGAAGAGCTTTTAAGAAAAGCCTCGAAAGTTTTGCTTGCTTACAATAGAGTTTTTGACTTTCGGTAGTTTTTCGAGAGAGAGGAAGAGTGTTGAATGTTAGGAAGCAAGCCAGCATCTTAAATGTTGGTGGTTCCGACCTATTTATAGACGCGGGATCCCATTCAAATCTTCTAGCCGTTTGGACACATCCGGAAAGGTGTCAGACCTCGGATGTCCTTCTGACGGCGGCAGGTAGGAATTTCCGGAAGGAACCATACCTTTGACCGCTTTATCTGACACAGATCTCTTTGTGTCAGAACGGCTCTATTCGTCAGTACGGGGAATCGGAACTGGTGTCTTGAACTGATAGACTTTAAGGTATCCTCCCTTAAAGTCATACTCTGTCAGTTAATTCCTCAGACGAATCTTCTTTTTGTCTCTAAGACACTGGGAGAGTGAATCTTGAATTCTGCTGGTAACATCCGACTGGTAGATCATTCTGGTGATCTTGTGCTGGCAGTCTCTGCTGGTGACTTTCCTTAGCACAATCAAGGTCTACCAATTCGTCTGATGTTATCTCTTGGAATCTCCCGTGACTGGTGGCTTCACCGCTGGTGAATAGTGTCAGCCAGAACACATATTCTGCTGGTAAGATTTCTCAGCCTCCTGCTGGTGAAATCTTTCCAACTGGTGAACAGTAACCAGTCAATAGCTCTACTCCATGCTGATGAACAGTGTCAGCATGAGTCTTTGTCAGTCGTCTGCTGGTGAGACTTCTCTCAACTGGTAAGCACATCTCATGCTGGTGAACAGTAGCCAGCATGAGTCTTGATCAGCTGCGACTTACAACTCAAATGACCTAAACAGGACTTTACATTTGAGACTAGAGCTATTCTAGAGACAAACTGACGCTGGTAGGACTTAGGATTTGATCCACCAAAACACCAAAATAGAATCTAAGCCAGTAGCTACTGGGGAAAGGAAACTTAGCCAAATTTCCCAACAAAATGTAAGCACCATATCGCCACATGGACCTTCGGACAAAGTTTCCTCCTCATTATTCTCTTTTAAAAGTTTTACCAAGGCCGAAACTTTTTTGCATTTACTCAAGTGAAGGTATCCCTTTAACACCGTTCTTCTCATTTTCAATGACTACCATCTCCTCCTTAGTGTCTTCATCCTCTTTAACTTCTTGAGGTAAAACTTCATGCGATTGTTTCTCCTCTTGCTTTACTTTACTCCATTGCTTCGCGGTGATTGATTCTTTCATCGGAGTCTACTCCAATATCTCATCATTCTCTTTGCATGTTCTTTCCTTGACCACCTCACTCTTTCTACTTGAGCTTCTTAACAATCTAAGTTGTTCTTGCATTAAATCCAATTGACTTCTCAACCAATTATCTTTACTAATCTCTTTTACGGTTTTCACCATTTAGTGCTCTCTTTTGTTTTGCTGCCATTGGTAATCATCTTCTCACATCTTTTCATAAACACTTCGGAGTGTCCTTCGTGGCCTTTGTCTCTCTAGCATTTTGGCTTTCATTTCCTCCAATTGCCTTTGTAAATTATCCAATCCCTCCATGGCGACTCCTCAATGATTCTCCATTTCGGCTTCCCCTTCTTCTAAGCTTGAGTGCTCCTTTGATCATATGATCATGCACTCCTACAAGAGTTCAACAAACTCCAATCACAAACCACAACAAAAACAATATTAAACAAAGAAATTAACCAAACAAACAAAAAATCAAACATCTAGCCTACAAGCTTCACACTTTCCCCAATATCTAGTAGCCTACTAAATGAATTCCCTGGAAACGGCGCCAAATACTTGACAGCACCAAAAACTCACATGAATTCTCAATGCAATTCGAGGTTTAATTATCAATCTAGGTTCTTACTTCGTTCGTCCACTAGATTACCGTACACTAATGTGAAGGCTAATAGCTAGGAAACAAACAATCATTGAGTAGTGATTTTTATCCAGACAATTAAATTAAACTAAATGCTAACACAAGTTACAAAACAATTAATAAAGCTAACCATCATCACAATTCACTCTTCTAACACTTCACCACAATAATCTCCACAAGCATGTAGAAGCAAGACAAACCAATGTTCAATATGAGAAAGTTAGGATGTTGAAATGAACTTAGTAGTGATCCAATTAGGTTATGCAATGATGTAAACTATCCTTTAATCCCTCAATAGATGATCAATAATTCATCGTTTATTAATCAATTCCCTTTGTACCGACAAATCAACCGTAGATGCAATAGAGTAATTAAATCGTTACGTTATAAAACTCTAAAACACACCTAAAGGCACGTGAATTATCAACCTACATGCTTCCCCCACACAGGGTTTGGATCGAGACGTGTATAAGAACAAATTAATTGCGACACTCAAATCTACGTATTGGCAGCAACTATCGTGTCAATTATCAAAGGATTGGCTCTTACCTACATCAATTGAATGCAATCTCGCTCTATCTTGCTTAATCTTAAAGAGAGAAGTAAACATTCAATCAATCAACCCAATCTTCACACTACTTTGCTCAAATCAACATCCAGTGGAAGTTTAGAACCACATACCTTTCAATTGTCTTAAAACAAAGTAATTACAAGATCTATCCATTACAAAAGAAAGATAAGGAAATGAATCTCCCCAAATTGACATAGCTTGTGCTTGATATACACTGTAATCCTTCACTCCTCCATCAATTTGGAGTAGATTTGCCTTTGAACCCCTTGCATTAAAGTTGACAAAAGGTTCTCCTGGTTTGAAAACGACCTCTACCTCTGTAGCCCCCTCGCTGACTTCGGCCTCCAGTAAATTAACTACTTCAATTATAGCCACGACCTCGACCAACATCGTTGTTTCCAGTTCTTTGGCCACCACCTTGAAAGAGGACATTTTCTCTAGGTTGAGAACCCTCAGTATTAACATTAAAATGTCTCTCTGATTCCAGTCTGGATTAAAAGCTCAACAAAAGGGATTGCAGATCTCCCAATGTTGTAGGTTCAATCCTCGAAGTCACATTCACCATGACTGAATCATACTCTCTTCCCAAACCAGAAAGGATGTGCAATATTTGATCTTCCTCTGATACTTTGTAACCTGCAGATCCAAGTAAATCACAACATATCTTAACCTTATTTAAGTACTCTCCCATGGGCATTCCTTCCTTTTTAAGTGTTTGCAGCTACAACTTGTAAAACATTAATTTTGCACGAGATTGGCATGCAAAATTCGCCTCCAACGTCTTCCAAATTTCTGCCATGGTTGTGAGCCCAACAACCATAATCATTATACTTTCTAATAGTGAAGACTGTATCCAGGCTGAGAGTAGTTGATCTTGCCTTGTCCAAGTTTGAAATTAAGGATTTTGTTTCTTTGTCGTTCCGTCTTTTTCGCAGATCCACTCTTCTGGAGGTGAACTCGTTCCTTGGAGGAATGATTCCAGCCCATATCCTCTCACAGTGGCTAGAATTTGTTGTTTCCAGACCGAATAGTTGTTTTTTTTAAGTTTTATTGAAATAGGGTGTTTTTGTGGTAAAATAGGAGTGAGAGACAAATAGGAACTCGATGGGGAACTTATTGCAGAACTTGTTGGAGTCTCCATTTCTATAAAAGATGAAAAGAAAATAGGGTGGGAGAGTATCAAGAGAAGGTAGTAAAACCTGGCTCTCTCATACCATGAAAGGATTTGAGATACAAACTGGATAATAGCCATAAGCTCAAATATCAAGGCAAAGTGATTTTCATTCATTTCTCTACACTTGAAGAAGACATCTGATAGATATATATATAGGCAGGATGCCTGAAGAGAGATAACAACTATGCTATTGAAATAAAGACCTATTCTACTTTATCTAATTCTGATCCAGCATTAATACCACCTTCCTTACAACTACAAGAGAGACAAAACATTAGCTACAACTTTGTGGTCCTTCATGCTCTAATGTATCATATGCTTAACTTTATTGGTTAAGCTTTATCCTTTGACTCTGCTTCTTGGTTGGCATTGTTACAGAGTGATGGTTAACACATAGCTCCATTCACGAGGGATATTAATGCCTTAGTCCTACTACCGAGTGTTCGTTGCCCGAACAGTCCAGTTTAATGAACTTGAATTTCGTACAGAAACTCTTCTCTACACCCTCTACACCTTCACCCGTAGCAAGCACTTCTTCTACTACAGTCCTTCATCCATCACCAGATCTTATACCTAACTCTTCGACAGCATCCACCACTCCATATCTGTCTACTGCCACTGCTCAATCATTACAAAGTCCCTCCTCATCCTTTTCTACTGATTCCACTCATCACTCACAGTCACCACCTTCATCTCCTAATCCTCCTCCACCTCCAAACCATCCTATAGTTAAGAGGTTCAAGAATGGCATATACAAGCCCTGCAGTTTTGTGGCTACTACTTATGAATCTGAGGCTGAACCGACAAGTGATGATCAGGCCTTAACTCATCCTGCGTGGAGAGAGGCCATGAAGCAAGAGTTTGATGCCCTCCTCCGAAATAATACATGGTTTCTTGTTCCATTTGATCCATCCATGAACCTCATATCAAATAAATTGGTGTTTCATATCAAAAGAAAACCGGATGGATCTGTGAAATGATTTAAAATACGGTTGGTTGCTCGTGGATTTGAGCAACATGCTGGTGTTGACTGACTGGTTGTCAAACCCATCACAATTTGATTAGTTTCATCTTTGGCTGTCACATTTGTTCTGGAAGGTCAGCATATAGACATAAATAATGTTTATATTTATATTTTTGTGCTGAAATAATAAGTATTGAGGCAATTTAGTATATATTATAAGTCCAAAAATTAAATTCATACAATTTATATTTATATAAGTAGGGATGAGATCATATGATAATAAATAAGTATATTAAAAATAAGAATGAATCTCATCCATTAGATCTAATTAAATCAATGGTTGATATCTAATCAAGCAACAAATGATCAAGCAACAACTGAAATACAATCAAGCTACATTGTAAGCATGCAAAAACTAAAATATAATCAAGCAACATTGTAAAAGTAATCAAGCGGCTTTATCATTTTATCACGGGGGAAATTTTATCATCCGATCCAATCCCTATATAAGTATATCATTATTTAGCATTCTTTATATAACCTTTTTAAAAATATTAAAATATTTTTATAATATATTTTTAATAGATGTAATACTAACCTTATTTTGATAAAAATATCAACTTAAAAACAAATATGTTCCCTTATATTAATGTTTTAAATATATATTTCTGTGCAATTCACACGTATAATTCTAGTTATTTTTACAATTATTTCTTATTTTTAATCAATTACTTTATTATTACTTTATGATAACATATCTTCTTGGAGGCAGAGTCTAATGTCATAGAAATTCTCCTTTCTGCTACACAAGAGGGTATTGGAATTGGTTAGCCAAGGGCAATAATATAATATGAATAATAGATATTACCACATGCCCTGTTTCATTTTTGGTCGATTTAAAACTTTAAAATTATAATTGGTAGGTGATCAGATCTCACTTGGCCATCAAGACCTTGATGAACTCCTCGTAGTTGATCCGGCTATCGCATCAGCCTCACGGATCATCTCGTCAACCTATCAAGCAATTTACCAAAAAAAGTATAAGAAATGAGAAAATAACAAAGTTTATTGCCATAGTTATACTTATACGAGTATGATGTGAAGATGATACACAAACTTTGTGCCTAAAACCAGTATAAAGTTGAAAGAGTGAATGAGCAAATGGCAATTGTCAAATAGCAAACTAAGCACATTTGTAACTGTAGATCAGTATGCTAGTATGATAATATGAAGGAACCAATGTTACATGTTAATCCATAGAAATGGTACATGGCTAGAAATTTCAGATGATCATCCAATGACACACATATTCTATCTCGAATGCTATCGAGTTGCATACATGAGCACTTAACTCAAGTAAAAATCCAGCTCAAAATAGTACAGAACAGGACTATATTTGATCCATGTACAGCAAAAAAAATATTATAATTAAATAATAAATTTATGAATAAAATTTTAATTATATTAATCTTGATAAGTTTCCTAAATATAAATCAGCTCGAACTTGGTAAAGATCAGGGGCTGATAGAATTTGAGAGTAAAATATCATTCTCATATATCAAAACAGTCGAATGTTACAGCCTTAAATAATACAAAGTGAGGCGAGTGGTAGCAGCTAACTAAACCCTAGATATTCTAGCTAGGGTTGCCGAAAACTATAAAGATTCAAATCTATCACATATTATGCATGCATGCATGCAGCCGAATCTTGGAGAGCGAATCTTGGAGCTGGGAAAGATATGAATAATGAGACCCAAATATTCAACACCCCCCCTCAAGTTGGCAGGTGAAGATTAAGAGCCCCCAACTTGCAGCTGAGATGTCGAAGTTGATCCGAACCAAGCGCTTTTGTGAACATATCAGTGACTTGTTCGGTGGTGTGAACTTCGCATGGTTCGATCTCTTCGGACTCAACCCTTTCTCGGACAAAATAGCAGTCCATCTCAACGTGTTTTGTCCGCTCATGAAAGATGGGGTTTCGTGCGATGTGTCTCGCAGCTTGGTTGTCGCAGTAGATCTTCGTAGGTTTCTCCTATCGCGCTCCCAAATCAGTAAGTAACCACCGTAGCCATATTATCTCACTGACTGTGCTGGCCATGGCTTGGTATTCTGCCTCTGCCGATGAGCGAGAAACGACGGTCTGCTTTTTTGTTCGCCATGATATAGGTGCCCCTCCAAGCTGGATGATATACCCGATGCGGGATCAGCGTGTCTGGGGACATCCTCCCCAATCGGAGTCACAATATGCAACGAGATCAAGACTTGCATCAGAAGGTAGTAAGATTCCTTGTCCCACAGTACCTTTAATGTAGCGAACAACGCGTAGTGTGGCCTCGTGGTGGACTTGCCGTGGTTTGGATAGGAATTGACTGAGAATATTTGTTACATATTGGATATCTGGCCGGGTGACTGTCAAGTAGAGCAACCTTCCCACCAATCGTTGATAGGCATGTGTATCAACAAGTGGACTGTCCTCATCATCGTCCAACTTCAGGTTTTGTTCCATGGGTGTGCAGCTCGGTCTGCATCCTTCCATCCCGCAATCCCGCAATATATCTAACAAATATTTTCGTTGTGTGAGCACCATGCCACTGTTTGATCATGCGACTTCTATGCCAAGGAAGTATTTCAGAGGTCCCAAATCCTTGATACTGAACTCCCTATCGAGTACATTCTTAACCTCTCGTATTTTATCTTCATCATTTCTGGCAAGGATAACATCGTCCACATAGATGAGCGCAGCAACAAAAGAGTGGTTCTTCTCGAAAATGAACTGGGAGTGGTCCGCGTTTGACTGTCGGAATCCAATGCGTAGGAGAGTTCCAGTAAATTTATGATACCAATTTCAGGAGGCTTGGCGTAACCAATACAGAGACTTTTGTAATTTGCAAACACGATTCTCGTTCCCTTTCGCATAGCCCTGTGGAATCTTCATGTAAACGTCTTCCTCCAGGTCCCCGTGTAGGAAGGCGTTATTAACGTCTAACTGATGAATTGTCCAATTTCTCTTTACCCCAATGGTGAGGAGGCATCTCATAGTGACGAGCTTGGCGACTGGGGTAAAAGTTTCATGAAAGTCGACACCCGGTACTTGAGTAAATCCCTTTGCCACAAGGCGTGCCTTGTATCTTTCCACTTCCCCTGTCGGTTTGTACTTTATCTTGTAGACCCACTTTGAATTGACGGTCTTCTTTCCGTCCGGCAGTTCAACCAGCTCCCATGTATTATTTGATTCCAGTGCATCAATCTCCTTTCGCATTGCCTCTCGCCACTCATGCGATTTTGCTGCTTGGTTGAAGCACACCGGCTCGGCCTTTGCATCCAGGGCTGCAAGGTAGCACTTATGAGTATCAGAGAATCTGCTATAATTCACGTAGTTCGCAATGGGGTGAGCGATCGAGCTCTCATCATGCGAATTGTTGCTGAGGTGATCGGATGAAGCTCCAGGTAATTCTACCTCATAGTCCCTCAGATGAGCCGGCAATCGTCTGACTCTTTCGCTTACACGCGTGTTTCTGGGATTGGTGAGGTCCTCACTTGGGTTGTCGCTATGTCTCTCTCTTTCATTCGGTGGTTCTAATTCCTGCATGGGCTCGTCGTCATCATGGTGTGTAAGTGCACCCGTGCTGCGTGCGTCCACAACACCGCTGCTCAATGCATAAGGGAAGACATTCTCTACAAACTTTACATCACGTGAAACAAATATCTTGTTGGTTTTTGGATCAAAAACCTTATATCCTTTTTGCCCAAAAGGATAACCCACGAATATGCAAGCCTTGCTCCTTTCTGCTAGTTTATTGTGAACCCTCTCCATATTTTTGCTGTAAACCATGCATCCGAATACCCGTAGATGATTGTACCCAGGTACCTTCCCAAAGATAACCTCATATGATATTTTTCCTTGCAGGATTTTCGAAGGGAGGCGGTTGATGATGTATGCAGCCGTTAATACACATTCTCCCCAGAAGTCGACGGGAAATCCTTCTTGAAACCTCAAGGCCCTAGCGATCTCAAGTATATATCTGTGCCTTCGTTCTACAACCCCGTTCTGCTGTGGCGTGTACGTACAAGATGTCTCCAAAATGATCCCCCTTTCAATGTAGTAGGTCGTCATATCTGTGGACTGAAATTCTCCTCCGTTGTCTGCTCGAATCCGTTTAACTTGCTTTCCAAATTGTGTTTGTACCATATTGCAAAATAGTTTGATATATTTGTCGGCCTCTGACTTGAACTTCATGAGATAAATCCATAAACCTCTACTAAAGTCATCAACTATCGTAAGGAAATAATAAGCACCAGAAAAGGATTTAGTCTTATAACCACCCCAAACGTCACAGTGGATCAACTCAAAACAGTCATTGGTTCTTATTGTACTGGAATGAAAAGGTAATCTAGTTTGCTTTGCTCGCATACAAGAATCGCAAATAACATTGGACATCTCGCAAATTCCTTGGAGTTTTACCCTTGAGGCATGTCCCAGCCGTCTATGCCATGTCTCTCCATCGATGACTACACCGAAAGCGCACCTAGCATCCCCGATTGGCTCCAAGTGATACAATCCCCTTTCCTGCTTAGCCACTCCAATTCGGTTCTTGGATGCTAAGTCCTGTATGTCACAATGGTTAGTGTAAAAAATCAGCCTGCAATTCAAATCTCTTGAAAGTCTGCTTGCCGAGATGAGGTTACACTGAAAGCTAGGAACACATAAAACATGCCGCAACACCAAACCATTCGGCAATCTGATATTCCCGATTCCAACTACCTTCACGAATTCCCCATTTGGAACTTTCACAGGTACGCTAACAGATCTCCTATTCAGGTTCTCAAACAACATTTCATCACAACAAATATGTTCAGTAGCGCCTGTGTCTATGATCCAAGAGGGGGTAAGAACACACTCACCGGCCATGTTTACAGATGGTTTGGATGTGGTTGCAGCTCCATCGTGGTTCAAGAAGTCTCTGATCTGAGTCAGTTGTTCAACGGTGAAGTTCTGTAAGGTCCCCGCTTCCTGATTTGGTATAGTCTCAACGTGGGCTGCTTTGTACGGTTGTGGTGAGCCTCTCGCATATCTCCTTCCATCCTTCTTACCCTTTGTTTTCTTGCTTTCCGGATAGCCAACTATCTCATAGCAAGTCTCGATGGTGTGCCACAGCTTCCCATAGTTTCCACATTGCGGCGGGGTCTTATCCCTTATTCCTTCGCGGCGATATGTTTCCCTAGCGTGCCTTTGGACTTGGAAGGCTTCGCCGTCGATCGTGGGGTTCCTGGAGTTCATGATGGATCTCTGTCTCTCATCTTCGGCAACAAGGTGGTATGTGACGCCCAGACTGGGTAATGGCATCATGCTGAGGACTTGGCTTCTTATGGTGTTGAAAGTGTCCTCGAGACCCATGAGGAACTCATAGATACGTTCCCTCTCTACCTTTTCATTGACGAGCTTTGCCATGTTGCACGTACACAAGCCACACGTGCACTTCGGAGTGATTGAAACGGCATCTATCTCGTCCCAAATTGCCTTCAACTTGGTATAGTACGCCGAAACTGACAGTTTCTCCTGTCGAGTGAGAGTGAGCATTCTCTTCAACTCGTATGCCTTGGGCGCGCTCTCCTTTCCAAACCTCTCACCCAGATCCTTCCAAATCTCGGCTGCCGTCTTGGTATGCTTTACACTGTTTCTGATTTCTTTGTCCATCGCAACAATTAACCATCCTTTTACCATGGCGTTGCATCTTTTCCAGAGTAATAGATCTGCGCTTTTGTCGTCCGGCATTGGTATCGAACCGTCGACGAATCCATATTTATTTTTCGCTAACAAACAATTCTCCATCTCTTCAAGCCAATCGCCGTAATTGCCGTCGTTGAGTACATCGGTTATGTAGACGTGACTCGGGTTGTCTGACGGGCTTATGTAGTATGGTGACATGACGTCGTTAGAGATGCCGAGCTTGTCGGCCATGGCGACAAGTAGCGAACGTGCGGAAGCTTAGGTTCTATAGGAAAGAACCTGGCTCTGATACCATGATAGAATTTGAGAGTAAAATATCATTCTCATATATGAAAACAGTCGAATGTTACAGCCTTAAATAATAAAAAGTGAGGCGAGTGGAAGCAGCTAACTAAACCCTAGATATTCTAGCTAGGGTTGCCGAAAACTATGAAGATTCAAATCTATCACATATTATGCATGCATGCATGCAGCCAAATCTTGGAGAGCGAATCTTGGAGCTGGGAAAGATATGAATAACGAGACCTAAATATTCAAGAGGGGCTTTATCGGTCGATAATTATAAGACTCAAGCTTGAGTAAATTTCCAAAAAAAAATCAAACTATTTTGAAATAGCTCGAAAACCGAGTTCAATCGTACTCACTATATTTATATCTCTACTTCTATTAGAAAAATTATTATTATTATATAGAAATGGAGAGAACAATCAACTTCTTGTCTTGGAAATTATTATTTGGGCTTGGGTTGGCCCAATAAAAATGTATACAAATAAATATTGAAATATTACATTCGTTACTTTTTCAAAGCTATATAAATAAATCCGAAAATTCCAAAACCAATGTAGAGTCAAAATCACTAAAATATTTCTTATTCCTTTCATTGCAATCCACTCCACCGCTTCTATTTCCCAATTCTCACTCTCTCTCTCTCCACACACACGCATTTCACGCAGAAATTTAATGCAAAAATCCATGAACAGGCCTCTCGACTGCTTATCAGTGTGCCTTCCACTGCTCTTGTGCTCACCGCTTCTTGCCGGAACCCTCGATTACAAATCCCAATTTCACAACTTCATCTGTTGGCATGGAAATATCGAACAAGAGAAGGATAGAGGTGGCTAATTGGACAAGAGATAGCATGGGATGGAAGTCTATTTCTGGAGTTTTGTTTTCTCGGTTCTATTCTATGTAATAAGCGTGTTTTTACGCTACCCGTTTTCTTCTTTTATTCATTGATGCAAAACACGGTCAAGGTGCTAGGCGGCACCTGGCCGCTCCGAAAACCCTCTAATCGGCTTCTTAATCGCCGGTTACCGGAAAAAATGGAGTTTTGACTGTTGGGAAGGGTAAAGACTGGATAAAAGAGGGACAAAATTGGGAATATGAACAGTCCTCACAACCTACACCCACGTGCGGCGGCACACGCTAGGTGTGAAGTTCGAATATGTAAGTTTGACACAACGTTGTCAAACTTACCTCTCTTTGACAGGTTCTTAACTTTAACTTTCTCATGTCAAACCTTATCTGCTCAACTTTGACTCCTCAATGTCAAAGTTCCGAATCTGTTTGTTGCAACTAACTCCTATCTTTTAGGAAACTCATATTTATCTGTTTAATGACATTTTTACAGGTCCTATTTATTATGATTCGAATATATTATGTCTATTAAATATATCCTATTTATTATATACTTTATACTATTATTCTAGGTTGTTATTTTAGTTCCTAAATAATAGGGAGCACCTCTACATCTTTATCTAACCCCCACGTGAGTTAGTGTGAGTTCGTTTTTGTTGTATGAACAGGTAAAGAAGTGGAAGAGGGACACGATCCATTGCCAAGTAGTGGAAGACGTGTACGAGTGCTCCAAGACAAATAAATAGAAAACAAAGAAGACTTGAGACCTCGAGCATTAGGGAATTAGAGGTTAGACACTTCCATACGAGCTCTCTAGGCTGAATCACATTCTCCAATTATTCATCAAGCACACGAGGTCTACAATCGAGTTGTGGAATCCATCTCCGGAGAGTGAATCCTACGGTGGAGGAGTAATTAGGTTGTATCGTGTGATTTGTGTTTGATTGCTTTCGTTGGAATTTTACTAAGGAGTGAACTTAGGAAAATTTCTATCTTGTTTAGTATTTTGTTCTTCACTTGTAAAAACTTGGTTTTGAATAAGTGAAAACTATTTGCCGTGTGGCTCTCGAGGGTTTATAATTTATAAACCTTCGAAAAATTAATTCCGCTGTGTCAAACTCTTTTTACAGTTTTTTCTTTGACCTTCGTGTGTCAAACTTTTTATTGTTACTTTCTTTGACATCATTGTGTTTAACTCGGGCACTATATTCTAACAATTGGACTCAGAGCCTCTACTTGACGGACTAAGTATTTTGTTCCTGAGTGCAGTTTTACACAATGGATATGTCAAGTGTGCCAGCTCGTCCTCCCGTGCTGGATTGCAATGGGATTAACTACAACATGTGGAAAACCCGTATGCAAATTTACATCAAAGCTGTTGATGAAAGAGCTTGGGCTGTGTTGCTGGAAGGATGGACACCTCCGAAGGAAGAAATTCCAGATCCTGAAGATGCAACAAAGACTGTCATGATTCCAAAAGAAGAAGGAAAATGGTCGAATGAGGAACGAATGTTGTCAAACTGCAATGCTAAAGCCCTTAATGCAATTTTTATGTCTGTTGATATTGATTGTGCTAGGTTGATTAATAGCTGCTTGAAAGCTAAAGAAGCCTGTCTTATTCTACAAGCTAAATGCGAAGGATCGGCCAGCGTACGAAAGACCAAAATGAGACTTCTCACCACCAAATTTGAGAATCTTCGCATGGCAGAGGATGAAACAATCACCGAATACTTTGAAAAAATGGTGACTATGGCAAATGATGCCCTCGCACTTGAAGAACCCATTAGCAATGAACGAATGGTAAGCAAAATGCTGAGATCCCTTCCTGAAAGATTCAACTACAAAATTTCAGCCATTGAAGAGGCCAAAGACTCGGAAAAGCTGGAAATTGGTGAATTGGTAAGCATTCTTACCACATTTGAAATGAATTTGAATGAACAAAAACAAGTCTACAGGGGCAAAAGTGTCGCACTTCATGCTGGAAAAGGAAAAGAAGCAGTGGGAAGTGTGTCAAAGTCATCAAAGTTTGACATCAATGTGTCAGACGATGAATTGCTAGACGAGGAACAACCAAATCTAGTGCTCTTGACGAAAAAGTTCAACAAGTTCATGAGATCCGTGAAGAAAGGTGATTCTAGCTCAAGGAGGTTCAAGACTACAACCTCTGTGCCCTCAAGTGCCTCAAGTAACTCAACCACATCATCTCGTAAGAATGATAAATACGCCAAAAATGATATTAATCCTTTTTCTGAAAATTCCACTTTTGATAATGTCAAATGTCATGGATGTTCTGGAATGGGTCATTTTGCTAACGAATGCCCTACTGTTCTAAGAAGAAAGAAGCTTAACTTTAACACCACCCTCAGTGACGACTCTGACACTGATGAGGATGAGGATGAGAAGGTTGTGTTATATGTCAGGATTGAGGAACTTAATGAAGACGACCTGATGGAGACGGACAGCACAAAAGAGCTTGATAGAAATGAAGATGAGAATGATCTCATCATAGTACCATGTGGTGACACAAACAACTGGTATAATGCTTCTAACTCTGACGTGTCAATGTCTGAGTGTGTTTCAGGTCTAAACATTAAGGAAAAAGAAAACTTTGGTACTTCACCAAAAGAGATGGAGAAAGTCAGTGAACTATTTAACTTTGTGGATAGAAGATGTGAGGAACAAAGTCACGAAATTGAAAGGCTTAGAGAAGAGAATCAGTCCCTAAGGAAACAGCTTATGAGGTTGGAAGTTCTTCTCACTCGGAGGGACAAAGATGTCAGTCATCTCAAGGAAAAGCTGAAGGAGGCTGATTCCGTCTTTGACAAAATCAATTGTGGACATAACACTCTTGATGAAATCCTTGCCACTAAGACATCAAATGGAAGTGGACTTGGGTATGAAGATCAAACGACTCCCAGTTCTAATATTTTTTATCCTCAGGACATGATCAAATTCACAAAGGGGGAGTCTGACACCAGAGTGTCAAACGACAAGGAAAAGTCAAAGAAGTATGTGTGTCATTACTGTAACAAGGCAGGACACATCAAGCCTTTCCGTAAGAAAATAATTGCAGATGAAAACCAAAAAATTGGTTTAATCTATTTTGTTATTTTTACTTCCTTAAAACTAACATTGCAGGTACATGGTACTTTGACAGTGGCTGCTCCAGACACATGACAGGCGATCGATCATGTCTGTCAGACTACTCAGAAATTTGTGGTGGTTCAATCACATATAGAGGAGGAGCTAAAGGAAGGATTACAGGGAAAGGAACCTTAAACGTGCCAGACTTCCCAAAACTTCAACATGTGTTGTATGTGGAAGGACTTACTGCCAATCTTATTAGCATAAGTCAATTATGCGATGATGGGATGGTTGTTAAGTTTGACAAGGACGTCTGTGATGTATACGATAAAACTAACATGTGTGTCATGTTTGGTAGTCGATCCTCAGATAACTGCTATCAAGCTGAACAAGAAGGAAAATGTCTGGTGTCAAAGCCTGACGAAGATGAACTGTGGCACCAGAAAATAGTACATGCAAGCATTCATTGCATTCAGAAACTTTTTAAAGCAGATGCTGTCAAAGGTGTTCCCAACCTGAAGTTCGACCCTGACAAAGTATGTGGTCCGAGTACAAAAGGTAAAAAAGTTCGTACATCTCATCCTGTCACTGATTCTGTTAACACTAGCACTTGTTTTGAATTACTTCACATGGACTTGATGGGACCTATTGAAGTTGAAAGTATACGTCGAAAGAAATATGTGTTAGTGTGTACTGATGATTTTTCAAGATTCACATGTGTTGAATTCTTGAGAGAAAAGTCTGAAGCCTTTGATCACTTCAAAAAGCTGTACAAAAAATTCAAGAAACTCTATCACTCCAATGTCATACGGATCCGAACAGATCATGGGAGAGAGTTTGAGAACGAAAAATTCAGCCAATTTTGTGATAGAAAGGGCGTATCTCACGAGTTCTCTGCACCCAAGACAACACAACAAAATGGCATGGTGGAAAGGAAGAACAGAACACTACAAGAAATGGTGCGCGCTATGTTAAACTCAAAGAACCTCTCCTAAGGGTTATGGGCCGAAGCTGTCAATACTGCTTGTCACCTGATCAATAGGGTCTATCTCCGTCCTGGAACAAAGACCACCCCTTATGAAATTTTTAATGGTAAGAAACCTAATCTAAAGTACTTACATATATTCGGTTGTCCTTGCTATGTGTTGAATGACAGGGACTATCTTACCAAACTGGAGACAAGAAGCAGTAAAGCCCTATTCCTTGGGTATGCTAGCAATAGCCGAGCCTATCGAGTGTACAACCTTGAGACTCAAACAATTCAGGAGTCAATCAATGTAGTGTTTGACGAAGCTGGATCTCTGCTCGAGAAGACAGATGAGCTGGATACATCCCATCTCATTGAAAATTCAGAAGAACCCTCAAGCAGTGATCAGTCAAATTTATGTTGATGATATTGTTTTTGGTGCGTCTGAAGTCAAACTTATAGATGAGTTTGTCACTAACATGTCAAACATGTTTCAGATGAGTATGGTTGGTGAATTAAATTACTTTTTAGGTTTACAGATTATGCAACGTCGAGATGGTGTATTTATATCTCAACCGAAATATGCATTAGGTATAGTTAAGAGATTTGGACTAGATAACTCTAAGCATAAGAAAACTCCCATGGGTAGCAGTGATAAACTTTGTAAGGACAGTTCAGGTGTCAAAGTTGAACCTACCCTGTACCGAAGCATGATAGGAAGCCTCTTATACCTGTCTGCTAGTCGTCCAGATATTATGTTTAGTGTTGGTGTATGTGCTAGATACCAGTCTGACCCTAAGGAGTCACACCTAAAAGCTGTCAAAAGGATAATTAGGTATATCTCTGGCACTCCTAATATGGGACTTTGGTACACAAAGAATTCTGGTACTAACATTACAAGCTACAACGATGCTGACTGGGCTGGTGATGTGGATGATAGAAAGAGCACAAGTGGAGGAGGATTTCTAGTGGGTGCAAACCTAGTATCCTGGTCTAGCAAGAAACAAAATTGCATTTCACTATCAACGGCTGAAGCTGAATACGTCTCAGCAGCCAGTGGATGTACTCAACTACTATGGATGAAATAAATGCTAGAAGACTATGGTTTACCTTCAGAAACTCTGACACTCTTATGTGATAATGCTAGTGCTATAGAAATTGCTAAAAATCCAGTTCAACACTCACGCACCAAGCACATAGACATTAGACACCACTTTATACGTGAAATGGTTGAAAAAGGTTTGATTTCCTTAAAGTTTGTATAAACAAAAGAACAAATAGCTGATATATTTACTAAGGCTCTTGACTTTGAGAGATTCTCGTATTTGAGAAAATCTCTAGGCATGTGTAACCCCCCTGCCTAAATGGTTTGACAGTGTATGACTACATGACTAAGTTTGACTATGGGATGTTAAAGCTTGTTTTTATGTCGATTATATGTTCAGGTTATAAAACGGAGAGATACAAGTGTGAGATCTCAACGTTGTAAAACTTGGTGTTTTTGACCTATTTATCTATCAAAGTAACTAAAAGTACTATGGACAGAAAGTTACTAGAACTTTGACCATGTGGAATCAAAGTTTCTTTGAAATATGAATGGGCTAACTTATTTTGTTTCTCATTTAGTACTAAAGATTGTACGTGATTAGGCACACAATCTTTGTGGAAGGAATAATGAGAATGTTTATATCGACACTTTGTAACTTTGATCCCCTAGTGTCAAACTAGGTAATAGTCATTACATTTTAAATCTGTTTTAGCTTATTTTTCCTGCATGATTTGTTTTAAGATGTTACAAATTTTATGGTTTTTAAATCTTAAATTAACCTAATCCGCTTAATTTGGTGTTAGCCTAATATTTAGGAGTTTGTTATCTAGATTTTTTGCATTATCTTTGATTAAATTTGAATCCCTTTATTTTAGATAATATTGTTATATTTGTTACATATTTTGCACACCTCACCCCCTACTTAAGTGTTTTCCTGCAGCCACTATTCACATCAATCACACGGCTACCAAGGCACTCCCTCCACCACAAACCTTTCAACTCCACTCTCTCTCCCACGTCTCACACAACCCTTTCACATCTCTCTCTCTCTGAAACCTCTCAACTCTCCCAAAATTCCACCATGGCCGACAAAAATATTCAAGATCTCCTAGCCAAAACACTCGCCTCACCAGACGGAGCCAAGATTCTCCAACGCCTTCTGGAAAGCCAAATGGAGAAAGCAGCTCAAACTTCAACCTCTCAACCCGCCATTGAAAGTACCACACACCCTCTCACCTCTGAAATCGCCACCACACCTCCGGCCACCTCTGAAATCACACCACCATCTACTTCCACCGCAACCACCTCTCAAATCATCACTGAGCCTTGAACCACTCACCCTACTGAACAACCCTCAAAGGAACCCACTGCCTCTGAAACCCCTAACCCTCTTTTCGAGCCATCGATTGAGGATTCTGACAAGGCGTTTGACGAAGAAACAGAGCGAATCTTGCAGGAACCCTTCCTCCAACCCGATTCCTCCGCTCTGCCCTCTAAGTCCTTTGACGACCTTCCTCTCACCGCCGCTGGAGAAAATCCGTCAGAGATTCTTCATGAGCCACCACTTCGCTATGCTCTCCCTGGCCAAGAAGGATTCCCCATTATTGCTGAAGAACCGGGGAATCTGAAGCTTATCTCTGACGCCATCCAACAACTCGAAGGTAAGATGTCTGAACGGAGATCCGAAAGGATTTTCGAAGAAACGGTGAAGAAGCAATACAAAAAGCATGCTGCCACCCGCCGGAAGAAAATGAAGCCAAGAAAGTTTTAAAGAAGCCTGACTGACACCCCCCATGTCTTCACCAAGGATGACGATCTGCCGGAGCAGTCCCTTAAGTCTGACACCGTCATGTCAGACTTTGAATCCAGAGATCTCGATAACTCTGACGATGAGGATTTCTAGGTGGACCCTCAAGCAACCGAACAATATGAGGAGCATGCCGATTCCAGTGGAGAACAACCAGAGAAGAAGAAAAAGAAATCCGAAGCAGCTACCACGGTCAAGAAGCCAAAAACAAAGCCAAAAAAGTCTGTGTCAAAGTCCACCAAACGCCCAGCAAAATCCACTTCTCCTTGCCTTCTCCATGCGCTTATTATTTCTCAAGGTGTCACTCCGTTGGAAGAAGAGCTGCAGTCTGATCCCATTCCTCTAGTCTTTGAGCAATCTCTAACTAGGAAAAGTGATGCAAGGGTCCAAGACTTGCCATACATTCCGAGTGATATATTCAAGGACGAAGATGTGGATGCTGGCTCCTTTGCTCAAGATCGCACTTCAAAGATTCATCAAGCCAAACGGCTTCTCAAGCAAGCCCTCAAGCTACTTCAGGATCTGGAGTAAGCTTTCCACCCCTGACCCTGCTGCTGCTGCTTTAAGCTTTATTAAAATTCTGTTTCTAAAACAATTTCCTTTCCTTGTTTTTAAATGTTTATGTCTCTTTTGCTGCTGAATACTTTATGATTCAGGGGGAGTTTAAAACAAACCCTGTAATCACTGTTTTTTCTTATGCAATGGTTCCGTTTTGCTTATCGTTGATCCATTTTTTTTAGTGCTTTTATTATGATTGCACCATATGGTTTTGTTGCTTTGAATGCTACTTTGTTATGGATGATCCATATGGAATGGAAACAGGTCGGATAAGCTTAAGGGGGAGATAGCATGGGATGGAAGTCTCTTTCTGGAGTTTTGTTTTCTCGGTTCTATTCTATGTAATAAGCGTGTTTTTACGCTACCCGTTTTCTTCTTTTATTCATTGATGCAAAATGCGGTCGAGGCGCTAGGCGGCACCTGGCCGCTCCGAAAACCCTCTAATATGAACAGTCCTCACAACCTACACCCACGTGCGGCGGCACACGCTAGGTGTGAAGTTCGAATATGTAAGTTTGACACAACGTTGTCAAACTTACCTCTCTTTGACAGGTTCTTAACTTTAACTTTCTCATGTCAAACCTTATCTGCTCAACTTTGACTCCTCAATGTCAAAATTCTGAATCTGTTTGTTGCAACTAACTCCTATCTTTTAGGAAACTCATATTTATCTATTTAATGACATTTTTACAGGTCCTATTTATTAGGATTCGAATATATTATGTCTATTAAATATATCCTATTTATTATATACTTTATACTATTATTCTAGGTTGTTATTTTAGTTCCTAAATAATAGGGAGCACCTCTACATCTTTATCTAACCCCCACGTGAGTTAGTGTGAGTTCATTTTTGTTGTATGAACAGGTAAAGAAGTGGAAGAGGGACACGATCCATTGCCAAGTAGTGGAAGACGTGTACGAGTGCTCCAAGACAAATAAATAGAAGACGAAGAAGACTAGAGACCTCGAGGATTAGGGAATTAGAGGTTAGACACTTCCATGCAAGCTCTCTAGGCTGAATCACATTCTCCAATCATTCATCAAGCACACGAGGTCTACAATCGAGTTGTGGAATCCATCTCCGGAGAGTGAATCCTACGGTGGAGGAGTAATTGGGTTGTATCGTGTGATTTGTGTTTGATTGCTTTCGTAGGAATTTTACTAAGGAGTGAACTTAGGAAAATTTCTATCTTGTTTAGTATTTTGTTCTTCACTTGTAAAAACTTGGTTTTGAATAAGTGAAAACTATTTGTCGTGTGGCTCTCGAGGGTTTATAATTTATAAACCTTCGAAAAATTAATTCCCCTGTGTCAAACTCTTTTTACCGTTTTTTCTTTGACCTTCGTGTGTCAAACTTTTTATTGTTACTTTTTTTGACATCATTGTGTTTAACTCGGACACTATATTCTAACACTAGGGTTCAGTCGAGGGGCACGGCGGCAATGTGCAGTTCCAATTGGATGTGTGACGATTTACAGATGTGTGACGATTTACAGAAGATGAAAACAAAAAAAATGTGGAAGAAGAATAATACGGAAAAACGAATAGAGGGAGAAAGAAAAGGCAGTCTAGACATTGGGAATAGGGAAGTCACGTGGGTGAGTGGTGAGAAAAGGAGAGAGAAAATAGTGGGATATGATATATATATGAAAATACTGAAATAAAATAATTATATAATTAAATTTTATGATTTTCCGGCAGCCAATTAATTGCCGACTAGATTCCAACTAATCGCCGATTAGGCCGATGAGGCGCTAGGCGGTACCTCGCCGCCCGACTAGCGCCTAGCGATTTTTACAACCATGCTTTTATTAGTTCGCACGTGCATGTAGTGTGTAGGGTTGAGTGTGTACCATGCACGCACACATATAAATTGCTGGACGATATGGTTTTGAGCTAAGAACTTTTATCCAGAATTATAGAATGAAACAATTTTCCCATTTCTACAATTTTATATTATGAATATCAACATGGTATCACGATTCAGGTTCTGATCCTTAATCAAAATGGGAAAAACCAAGAAAACTCACTGGCGAATATTAGCTGATGAGGAAAAGGGAGATGATGCAACATCGGACATGGGCGAGCAGCCAGAGACTGTAACTTCATCCGCCACTGACTGGCGACCCGATCACGGCAAGAAGCCACAGAATTAGTTCTATCCAGACAGCCTAGAAGACATCTTGTATATCCATCCCAATGACCACACAAGTTTGCAGTTGGTTTCCGTTCAATTGACCGATAACAATTTCTATACATGGAGCAGGTCAATTATTTTTGGAAGCTTAGTGGTAGAAATAAACTAAGATTTATTGATGGAAGCTTACCCGAACCCCCACCTAAATCTGCACACTACAATTTAAGGATAAAAGTTGATTATCTTGTTTTCACTTGGATAATGAATTCTATATGTAAAGATTTGGCTGCGGACTTTCAATATCTTGACACAGCAGCTAGGTTATGGCATAAGATTGAGCTGAGATTTGATAGGAGTAGTGGTCCCAAGCTGTTTCAATTAGAGAGGGAACTTATGAGTTGTGTGCAGGGGAACAATTCTGTGATGCAGTATTTTAATTCCCTTAGTTCTCTATGGGATGAAATTAATATTATAAATGCACAATCTGATATTCATTGTGCCTCTGGGGCTGCTCAGAAATTAGAGGATAGGAAAAGAGGCATGAAGTTCGTGCTTGGTCTCAATGATGCTTTTGATACAGCAAGAAGTCAGATCCTGCTGCAGGACCCCCTTCCCAATACCAACAGAATTTATTCAATGATCCTGCAGGATGAGGATCAAAGAAAAGTGATTTCTCAGCAGCCTGTGGTTAGTGAGGCTGTAATGTATGCAAACAATAGATTTGGACAAGGAACTGTCAAACCTAGGACGCCAAGAGTGCTGCCATATAAACCATGGCTGAGTAAGGAAGACAAGAAGAAACTAAAGTGTAAGCATTGTGGTCTTAATGGGCATGAAGCAAAAGATTGTTTCAAACTCCATGGATATCCAGAGTGGTTCAAGGATTTGAAACAGAAGAAGGAATCTGATCACTCAACATTCTCTGTCACAAAATGTGAATCAGGAGAAGGTGATGGTTCAGGGGGTGATATGGAGAGATTTATTGAGGAAAAGATAGAAAGGTGTCTATCCAGACACAAAATGGAAGAAGAGATTTATTGAGGAAAAGATAGAAAGGTGTCTATCCAGACACAAAATGGAAGAAGGAAAGGTTAATATGGTTATGGATACATCTGCACCTGATGATCCTTTCTCAGCTTATGAGGGTCATTATGTGTTTGGTGTGTCTGATAAAGTGAACAAAGAACAATGGATACTTGACTCAGGTGCAAGTGTTCATATCTGCTGCAATATTACCCTCATGTCTGATTTAAAGATCTTGAATGTACCATAGAAAGTTTACTTGCCAAATGGTAATATGATTTGGATTCATGAGGCTGGGCAGGTTCTTTTGGCAGGAGGGTTGTGTCTGAAGAAAGTCTTATATGCTCCCTCATTTACTCATAATTTAATATCTGTGGCACAACTTATAGCAGAGATGGGAGTTAAGTGCACTTTTATTGAGTCACATTGTCTCATACAAAACAACATAAATGATCATATACTGGGAATTGCCAAGGCATGTGGAAAGATCTACATTCTTGCTACAGCAAAGGAACATAAAATTAATGTGGTTGGTCATGGAAAAGAATTGACAGCAGATGATTGGCATAGAGATTTGGGACATCCTTCAATCACTACTCTAAACCATATACCAGCAATAAAGAGTTTGTGTGGCAGAGGGGCAGTAGAAGCTATTACAGCTTGTGACATATGTCATAGAGCAAAACAAAGCAGAGAACCTTTTCCTTCAACTGGAAGAAGATCAGATACACTCTTTGAGTTAGTACATATGGATCTCTGGGGTCCATACAAAGGAGAATCTATAACTAACACACCTTATAGGCTAACAATAGTTGAGGATTACAGTAGATGCACTTGGATCTTCCTACTTTCATCCAAGGAACATGTGAGCAGTCTTATTAGAGAATACTTAAAAATGATAGAGACACAATTTGGTGTCAAGATAAAAAGGATAAAAACAGACAATGGAAGTGAATTTGTGAATATGAAGGTGCAGGATATTTTCATAGCTGCAGGGGTGATCCATTTAACAACATGCACCTACAGTCCACAACAAAATAGAGTTGTGGAGAGGAAGCATAAAACCATCCTGCAAATAGCCAGGGCTTTGATGTTTCAAAGTAAGTTACCTTCAAAATTCTGGCCTTATTCTTTGATGCATGCCACTTGGCTAATTAATAGACTTCCTATGGCTCAATTGGACTGGAAGAGTCCTCATGAGCTGCTGTTTGGAACTAAAGCTCAATATAATGAAATGATACCATTTGGGTGTCTCGTGTATGCAGTTGACACTTCTCTAGAAAGACACAAGTTTGCAAGTAGATCTCTGAGGTGTATTTTCTTGGGCTTTGCCACCAAGAAGAAGGGCTGTGTATTGTTTGATATTGAAGGTGAGAGTGTGTTGACAACAAGAGATATTAAGGCTTTTCATAGAATATTTCCTTTTTCTGATAAAGTATTTGTTCCACATGACGACACAATTGTTAATCATGATCCCACTCCATAGATTTTCATCAATGAACCAGCAAACACTACCAATAACTCACCAATCTCTTCACCTTTCACATACATCACCTCAAACTCTCATCATTCATCATCTAAATCTTCTTTATCTTCATCTTCTCCTGCTGATACTGAGCATGCTATTGATATAGATTATTCAGAGCTGTCTGAAAGTTTGGTTCCAAGAAGAAGCAAGCGCATACACAAAGCCCCTGCCTGGACAAAGGATTATGTAGCTCCCTGTTTGAATTAGTTTCTAGCTACCACTTTACATGAGGTACCCTCTCTCACTCCATTGACCTTTCCCTACATATTGTCACCCTCTTTAACCCCAGCATTTGTTGGATATCTGGTTCATGTCACTGAGTTGAGAGAACCAACTTGCTATTCAGAGGCATGTAAATATATAGAGTAGGTTGGTGCAATGAATGATGAACTCAATGCTCTTAAGAAAAATGGTACATGGGAACTTACAGATTTACCAGCTGGAAAAGAGCAATTGATTCAAAGTGGGTTTATAAGGTTAAGTTCAAATTTGATGGTAGTGTAGAAAGGTTCAAAGCACGTTTAGTTGCTAAAGGATTTCAACAGGAATATGGACTAGACTATGATGAAGTCTTTTCTCCAGTTGCTAAGTCAGTAACAGTCAGGGTTTTGTTGACAATTGCAGTTGCTAACAACTTTGCAATTCACCAAATTGATGTGAATAATGCATTCTTGCATGGATTTTATCTGATGAAATATATATGGTACCACCACAGGGATATAAAGAAGCAAGTGAGGGCAAGGTGTGTAGACTTATCAAGAGTTTATATGGCTTGAAGCAGGCATCGAGAGAGTGGAATGCAGAGTTCACTCTAGCTCTTCAAATTTTTGGTCTGGTGCAATCTAAATATGATCCTTGTTTGTTTATCAACAATGCAACTCCATTCTCTTTGGCCTTACTTGTCCATGTTGATGATGTGCTTGTTGTTGGATCAGATTATACACAAATATGTGAGTTAAAGGATTATCTACACAAGAAGTTCACCATTAAAGACTTGGGTGAAGCTAGGTATTTTCTGGGTATGGAGATGGCCCGAGGTGATGAAGGCATGTATATATACCAAAGGGAATATGTTCTGGACATAATTGAGAGGGCATGAATGCTTGGTTGCAAAGTTGTGTCCACTCCCTTCCCTATTGGAACCAAGATTTCTAAAAATGAATCTCCCCTATATCATGATGTTGAACAATATAGAAGAGTGGTAGGCCAGCTGTTGTACCTTGGTCTTACACGACCTGATTTGGCTTACTGCACACAGAAATTAAGCCAATTTGTAGGTGCTCCGACATAGCATCAATGGAGTTAGCTATGCATGTTATAAAGTACTTGAAGGGTACTCCTTCCCTCGGTTTGTTTCTTCCTTCCATGAATAATCTTGATCTTGTTGGGTATACTGATGCAGATTGGGCTACATGTTCCAGAAGTATGAAATCTCTTACACGCTACTGTATGTTTCTAGGAAGTGCCCTCATATCTTGGAGATGCAAGAAACAAAGCACGGTCGCTTTGTCCTCTGCAGAATCTGAATACCGTGCATTAAGCACAGCAGCAAAGGAGGTTCAATGGCTGCATTACCTTCTTCAAGAACTTGGGGTTGTGAGCTCATTACCTATTAATATCTATTGTGACAATTCAGCGGCTATACAGATAATCATGAAAGAACAAAGCATATAGAGCTCGATTGTCATCATGTTAGAGAGTTATATCAAGCTAGTTTTCTTGTGCCTTCTCATGTTAGCAGTGAACAGCAGTTAGCAGACTTGTTTACCAAACTGCTTGCTGGACCACGTTTTCGGTTGTTGCTCTTCAAGATTGGAGTCGTGGACATCCATCGGCTCCATCTTGAGGGGGGGGTTGGCATGGAAATATCGAACAAGATAAGGATGGAGGTGGCTAATTGGACAAGAGATAGCATGGGATGGAAGTCTGTTTCTGGAGTTTTGTTTTCTCGGTTCTATTCTATGTAATAAGCGTGTTTTTACGCTACTCGTTTTCTTCTTTTATAAGTTTTTCTCGCATATCCTTGAACTGTCTTCACAATTTTCTTCGGTCTTTCTGTTTGGACATCTTCAAAAACTGCTCCTCAGTTTTTGGCAGTTTGCTTCTCCCGAACTATTACAACTCGATCCTCCTATACAAGGATTACATGAAGTAATAACTCTAAGACCTAAATCTAGGTACCCAGTTTTAACACATCAAAACATCAAATTAAGGTGGGATTTATATATCAACATCTAACAATTGCTGAGCCAAACTCCTTGACATGCTGCAGTTGCTGCAGCAACATACTCCGCTTCACAGGAAGATAGACCCACCACCTTTTGCTTTTGAGATGTCCAAGTTACATTGTTTCCACTAAGAAAGAAAACTATACCCGTAGTACTCTTTTGGTCATCAATACTCGTAGTACTTTTTTTCTCTTGACTTGTAACAACATCCATATCTTAATGTTTCTTGAATATATCTCAAAATTTGTTTGATTGCAGCCCAATATTTTAGCGTCGATGCCTCCATGAACCGACTTGCAATTCCTACAGCTTGTGCAATATCTGGACATGTGTTTACCAAATATCGAAGGCCTCCAATGATGCTGCGATATAATGTCTCATCCACAGCTTGGTGATCGATGCAAAATCTGCACACAGATTATAGCAAAGGGCAAATAAATTTATAGTTATCCCGAAGGTATGTCGAGCCCACAAGGATAGTGCAACGAAAGTAAATCATGTACTGAATGTAGTTTTTCAATCTTTTGTTTGGGCAAATCAAACTTTGATAGGTTTTGGGTTTTTATGAAAATAAGTTTTAAAATAAATTCAAATATAAAGAAGCATAAATCCTAGGAAAATCTACCAATTTGATCAGCATGCAAGAAACAAATAATTCAAGCTCATAAGATACTTTTGGTGGAATTAATTCCTTGGTCGGGTAATTAAAACCTAGATTATTAACTAGTGATTATCTCCTCTCGGTCTAAAAAACACAAGTTAATCAATCTCAATAAAAATAAGATTAATCCTATAATTGAATTCTTCTTCGTTGGACAGAAAATCAAATGTATTAATAAACTATGTCTTCCTATCATTAATCTTCACCTCTCGGTCCATCAATTAACAACTAAAACCTATTCCAATTTTCATCTCTCGATCCTTCAATTGAAAATAGATTTTAAATAAAACCAAACAGTTAAAACCAATTTAAGGGTTTGAAGAATACGAATCAAAACATGTATCACAGATGGAGAAATCCTAGAATCTGATAAAGAGTCTAGTCTAGCATGTTAAAATAGACATTGAAACAAAAAATAAAGATTGCATTGAAATTAAAGAGAGAAAAAGTAAAGGTACAAGAAAATAAAGTTATGGTTCCAGCCTTTGAAAACTTGAAAACTAGAGAGTAAAAATTAAAACTAAAACTGGAACTCTAAAAAACAGGAACTCCCACTAATGAACAAAACAAGACTTTAGATAGAAGTAGGTTTGTGCTTATTCTATGGTAGGAATTGATAATACTTGGTATTTTCTTCTCAAAATTCGACCAAGACTTCCATTGGCAAATTTCCTCTTCCTCCATCACATGAGAAAATAAATCCTTTCATTCCTGGAAACCTTTGAGTTTAAATCTAGAAACCTTTCATTTGTTTGTTGATTATCCTTCTCTCTGATTCGTTGGGGTTCCTTGTGATTTGGATCCTTCTGATTTACGACTGTATTGAATGTTGATTGCTGACATCCATTTGCTGGCAGTTAGTAGTTTGCTGATATCTCAGTAGTCATGCTAAGATTCAGCAACAACATGCTTCACTCCTTCAACATTTCGTTATGTGCTTCCAGCATTCCTCATGTGTTTGCTAGCCTTTCAAGGTTTGTTAGCATCTTTAGCAATCTCTATACTTGCTAACTCCTTCAGCATTCTTCGATTCTTTCTTCTAGTTCTATTACAACTCGAATAATTAAATCCTATACAAGAATTTTACAAATTGACACGATTCTAAGTTGCTAGATACTAGATCAGCTAAACTTTGATGCCCCAAAACTAAAATAGTTCTATTCTCAGCCCTAGAAGCAAGCACGATAGCTCAACATCTTTTTATAATTACGTCTTTTTTTTATTCCTAGTGTGACTAAACTAGTTTCCAAGAGCACTAAAACTTAGACCCATAAATAAATATATCAGACTATAGAAACCAATCGAGTAAAATAGTTCTACAAGTGAGACAACTCACCTCCTGTTACACAAAATCCTACAAATATATGTATTTAGGTTCATGCCTTCAAGCATCATTTCCAAAAAATTTCAATCTCATGAAAATAGTTCATCGATCTAAGCAGCAGAGAGATGTGCAGAAGTTTCAATTCATTTTACCTTGGACAATAAGATTCACTCCTCTTAACTCAAGATCTTCTTGTAAAACTCCCACACTTATCGTATTTCTATTTCTCTAAGTTCAGGAGAAAGCGAAAGTTTTTTATATACACTAATGAAACTAGGATTATACGGATTGGTTTGTAGAAAGCGAATAAGGGTTCAAATGCACGAAATAAAGAGAAAAAGAAACAAAAGAGATCCAACCATACTGTCGTTCCACCTATGAAAAGAAATTGAGAATTTCTTAGTTAAGTGCCAAAAAGTAGGTAAGGAGATATAAAAATACATAATTTATTATTATTCAATGATTTAGCTTATACAATATAATAATAATAATAATAATAATTGTCAAAGTTCGATTTCGTACGGATACGGAGCCCAAGGAACCGAAGAGAAATGACAGGAAATGATATGAAAATAACAAGTATAAAAATATAAATAAATTATTGAAAGCAAATAAATAAGGTAATTGACCGTTTATTAATCAAGAAAAGTAGGTGCTCAAAACACTGTAGCAGATCAAGGTACAAGAAGGAGTACTGTAGCGGAGTACAATATATGAAATTTTTAAAAAGTGGTGTTAAAATGTTATGATAATATATCTATTATTACAGCTGTCACGAAAAAGTGGTGTTAAAAGTATAATATATGAAATTTTTTTATAAAAAATATAAATAGATTTTATGTGTATCTTTCCCTAACAGTGAATTTATGATGTTAGGAAAAATATCCTTTTATATTAAAATGAATGGGCGGGTTTATTATTTTTGTGTTAATATTTCCCTCCAATATTTTTCCCAACATGAATGGTGTGAGTAGAAGTCATAAAAAAATGAAAAATAAAAATATCATTGAAAAATAATAAGCACGTAATTGAAATAAACCGCGTCTCTCAAAAAAATAAATAAACCTCTCCTCTTTTCTTTCTCAACCATCTCTCTCCATTCTCCTCAAAATTTTCACCGTCAGAAAATTTTAATTTTGAATTCGAGATTGAAATGGAGGGCATTATCCCAGCAGCCCAGAAATTTACCCGCGCATCTTCTCCTACTCACCCCTCCATCGGCAGCGCTGGACACCATTTTTTCCCGTCCGTGAACAGTGGCTCGGGGTTTTTCCCGACGCACTGTTCATGCGACGAGACGCTATCCTGTTTGTTTTAATCAATTTTCTCCTGCAACCGCTTCGTCCACTTTTGCACTGCGGGCGCTCCATCGGTAATTGGAAAATACTCCATTTTTCATGTTCTTTATTTTTCTTCATTTGGGGGTATTTTACTAGTTCAATTCTATTGTTTTTAAGATTAAGATTTCCAAGGTTTCTCTCAGTTTTCGGTTGGATGTTTGTGCTCTTAAGCAATAAATTGTTGGAAATCGATGCATGAATTATGGGATCTGCAAAGCCCGAGTATATACGTTTCTTTCTTATTTTCTATATATTAATTGATCTCTTAATATCTTCTGCTAGGGGATTGAAGGAATTATTCGAAATAGAGCTTTTGAACACAATAGACAATATGTTAGTTTTTGTTTGGTTTTGATATTCCAAATTTCTATGTTGTGTTATTGGAACAATCAACAATGTGGATGTCTCCCTTGCCAAAAAAAAATGTGGATGCCTTGGATAATTGTGATTATCTATTAATATTATTTTTTATTTTTAGGAGGATAGAGTTAGGTTTATATATGGATCGATGCTTCTGAACTTGTACTTATTAGTTTATAATTTGTATTAGTAATGTATCATTAGAACTGAACATAAGTTTATGAAATTTATGTTTGTACACTTCTGAATTATTAAAAGTTGAATCCTTATACATTTATATTTAAAAAAATTGATATATTCTCCACGAACATGGAAAATATTAAGCTTGTAGATTGAAATACCAAATTTGATCGACTCATTCAGTTGGGGGATTGGTAGAAGGGAGTAACCCCATTATTTTTTGAGTATATCTATCATAGTTTAGAAATTATGAATTGGATTCAGTTTTAATAAAACTTTGTTAGTTTATGTGTGATGGTGTAACTATGAGGCTATAACTAGGAAGTCTAGTCAAATGAAAGAAAATCTAGAAAAGTTTCAATTGTCTTGATGACTTGTGATTGATGCTTACTTTATTGATTTAAATTTGTGCAGGAAGCTGAATATTTGCTAACACCACAAATGCCTTTAGCATGTCCCTGGCTCCAGGTGGATCTAGATAAATATGGTACAGAACTATCTCTCTCATGTTTTTTTTTGAAAATTTATTTCTATTTTTAACTGGTTTATTAGCCAAATGTCACGAGTTGCTTCAGAGAAATGAAACTTGTATCACTTCCATGTTCATCTCTTACCAAAGCATGTTTATTTTTTCCCAACATATTAAATTTTTTGGGTTATCAAAATTGTCATTGTGTATCAAAAAATTATAGGTATCTGGTTATTACCTTCTCCTCCTCCCCAAAAAATCTCTGCCTTTAGTTTGTTGAGGTTAGTCTACAATTAATTGCACTCTTTTTTACGTATCTTTGTTTATCTTTATATTTATCTTAGTACAACTCTAGCCAATCAATCAGCCCTTGTGGAACATTTCAAATGGCAGGTTTATAGAAGTTCTTAGTGCTCTGGATTTCATTTTAATTATGAGAGAGGTATTTATCAAGTTCTCTGTCATTGGCTTTTGATTGATGCTTACTTTATTGGTTTCAAATAGTTGCAAAATGATTGTTTATGATCTGATTTCATATAGGACGTTGCAATAGGCTCCTCGTTTGGGGCCGATACATTTCAAATGTAATGGAGGATTTTTTCTGACACTGTTTATTACTTTTGTGTGGCTACCTCAGCATTTGTATTGTTTATTTTAATGAAAGTCTACATTTCTTTGATTTGATAGTGCTTTAATCCATAAGATTATCATTCTTACTTTGACAACATACTTATTCATAAGTTGTCCAGCAATATGTTAATATTATTATTTTCTCCCTTTTAAATATTTATTATTCACTACTTGGTACAGGTTCGTGGTCTCAGAGCAAGCATTCCAAGAGCAAATATTCTCCTACTCTTTGCTTGAGAGTACCAGGTATTCTCGAAGTCTCTTTATGTTAAATTTAGTAATTATTTAGCCAGTGGAAGTTGAAAAGATGCACATGTTTTTGTATAGAATAATTAAATTTTAAATCAAATCAAATTGTAGTTGAGTTAAATTTCGTTATAAAATTATAACCGTGAAATTACACTTAATAATAATCCCAATTAAACTTGCTCTATGCCAATGAAAATTGAAAAATATTTTGGTCGAGACATATTTTATAGGAATGCCTCTAGCATGCTTTTAATATATTTAAGTGTAGCTTAGTTTAAACTAAAAAGTGTAGTATTGCATTTCACTAGTTTAATAATGAGACATTTTACATTAGTTTAGTGAAAGGAAATGATAAGATAAATTCAAATTAAATAAAATCTAGTAATATATGGAGCAAACTAATTTTTAAAACAAAAATTTTATTGCCCTGTTGATTATATGTAGGACAAGTTAGTTTTGTTATTTAGTTTTGTTAAATTTGTCCTTGTGTTAACTATTAAGAATTGAAATGTTGCATCACTGTTTTTCTTAACAGATTCCAATTTGCATTGGTGAATGATGAAGATAATTGCAAAATGGTTGAGAGAGTGACGAAGATAGTTATTCGTAGTTTATTAGTAGCTTTGATACTTTGTTGATGAAAGTCTAGGAATTGTTAGCTACTCTTCTGGTTTATAATGATCAAGTTTAAGTACTTTTTCTTATGAATAACTAATGAAGTTTGTTGGATACATCATCAAATATATTTATGAATATTGAGTAGTTTAGTTTTTAGAATATATTACTTAAAAGTTTTTTGTTGATTGATTATTCTGTTTATTGGTGTTCACTTTTAATTAGAATACAAAACATGAGTTTAATGAGTAAATTCTTTATATGATTTTTTATTATCCATCCATATAAATTTTTCCTGACAGGAAACAAATAATGCTTAAGTATTTTTACTTGCAGTACATACTGTCAGCAAAAATAATTTAGCCCAACATATTAATATGTGAAGTCCAAGTATTTTTACCCACACAATGTGGTGTTAGTAAAAATAATTTAAACTAATATACTAGTATGTGAACTAAAATGTTTTTACTCACAGTAGAATATTGTGACTTTAAATTCATTTTTCCAACATATAAATATGTCAGAATATGTTAATTATATTGACACCATTACTGTTGTTATAGGACTTCACTCTATAGTAACACCTTTTTGGACAACAGTATGTAATAGTGTCAGCATAGTGACATGTGTCATAATAGTTTATATTTAGTGACAGGTAAATATTGTGACTTTAAATTATTATTATTATTATTATTACACTAAATATTTTGTATTATTATTATTACACTATTATTATTATTATTATTATTATTATTATTATTATTTGTAAATATTCCTCCATATATTTGGAAGGTACGTACATATCCATGCATATTTTTGGTTTTATTCGTTTCCTTATTTCTAGGGTTTTGCAATTTGTTTCCAGCGGCTACCCTAGTTTACAATTGTTGTATACATATTCATTGTATTATTCTATAAGTTTGGTGTCATATATGAAAATCATTTTCATCGTTTTCATCAAATTAATAATAATGCAAATTGTATATAGTTACTACTCCAACCATTTAAATGTTATTTTCATCACGTCCTTCACCCTTATTCACCAATTCCCACACCAGCAGAGAAATTCTCTTACTCGAGACCCAATAATAAAAAATAATAATAACAATAATAATACTTATCCAAAGAATAAAATTTAAATTCATCAATTCAAACTTACTGTAAGAGCATTTTATTTATTCACAACACACACATAGAATACAGAAACCAGTAAGTCTATAATACATAATGAAAACACAAGTTGAGAATTGAAAAAAAGAAAATGAAAAATGAAATCATTACCTGAAGTGTAGAAAGTTGTTAATTATAATAATGGATGGCACGTGCCGGACTTTGTCGAAATCTTCCCCTGATGCCGAAACCCGTTTCCCCAAACGTGGCATTCCTATAATTCTCAATTCTTGAAGAGTGGAAATGAATCTTAGCCCATCTGGAAGCATCATTGAATCAGAACAAAGAACGATGATGATTTTAGAGAGAAGGGGCATTGCTCCTATCTCTACTCTCCACTCCCTCAACTTTGGTAATCCTCTTAGGTGAAGCTCCTTAAGGCGAGGGAAACTGAATGCACGACACCTCATCTCCTCCCCAACATAGGATTCACCACATAAATACAGATCTCTCAACACAGGAAGCTTTCCGAGTATATCCATTGGATCATCCTTGATCCTACTCTCCAGCAAGAACAAGCTCACAATCGTTGAGCTACTTACACAATCGTTGAGCTACTTACACAGCTTCTGCACTCCTCTAGTCGCTTCCCAATCTTAACACTTATCACCAAACAATTAAGATTAGGACAACCGAGCACTTTCTTGATATCCATTACTCCTTCATCCTTTTTTGATGTAAATCTGCAACCCGTTATGATCTCAATTGTACAAGACTGTAACTTATTCCATTTTGTAGTAATGGAATCAATCACTGCAGACAAGCTCCCGTTGTCGCTCACTCTAGCTTTAAATGTATGGAGATTCTTCAACCTAGTAATAGATTTTAGTTGATGCACGCAACTGTCGAACCCACTTAGAGTCTCCAACTCATCTAGACCTTCACCCAGCTCCAATGCATAATATTCTTTTTGATGAACCTCTGTAGATGAATATTCAGGAAGCATCAAATGCTTTAAACGAAGCAGCTCCTTCAGAACATTTGGCACTCGAACATTATGTGATTCTGATAAATCAAGGGTTTGTAAGTATGACAAATTTCTTATGGTCGTTGGTAACACATCCAATTCACAATCTATGAAACCCAAATATTTAAGGTGAATCAAACTTCCAATCCCTTTTGGTACCTTTCTTCTTTCGAATTTCAATCCATGAAAAGTTAAACCCCGGAACAATTTGAATATTTGAAGATCAATTCCAATGTCTAGAAACTCTATCTTTGTCGCACCACCCTTATATAGTAGGAGAGATCGGGCATTTTTGCAAGTTTCTTTATCAATTTCTGCTTTGAATTTTTCGTCAAAGTAAATAGCCAAATGCCGTGTTTTGACTCCCACTCCCGACAAAGAGCTGCCAGGCAATAACTTTCCACCTTTGTAATACAAACTTTGCACACCGAAGCCCTCCCTTTTGGCTATAGACAAACATAGCTCTCGCACTACATCGTGAAGTTTGCACCATAAATACTTATTTCCAGACATGGAATCCTCATCACCTACTTCCACTTCAACAATAGATCTAGAGGCCAACTCACTCAAGTAGAGCTCTGCAATCACCATTAATGACTCACCATCTTGTCTATTTGCAACTGAAATCATTCCTTGTGCTATCCATGACATATATATATATTGTGCACGCATATAATCATCTTCCTTGAATAGACCAAGATAGAGAAAGCACGGCTTCAAGTAATAAGGTAGATCTTCGTAACTTAAATTTAGCACTGCTTCTATCTCATTCTCCTTCTCAGTATCTTGATCCCTACGCAAATATGCATTCATATTTTCTTTTACTAACTCCCACTCCCTCATAGATTTCTTCTTAATCAACACTCCACCTAATAGAGAAATTTTTAGCGGCAAGAAACCACATTTTTTTACCATCTCATTTCCAATTTCCCGAAGATTCTTATCATTGAATGCAAAGTCTGTGAAAACAAAAACGAAAGAAATCAGACTCTACAAATGAATCATGCATGCATGGAACCATAATTGCTTGCCTAAGGTTCATTGAACATACTAAAGTAAGTTTTCCTTGTCTCTTAATTTGTGTTACTATTTAAGTTCTTTTTCAGTTGAATGACATCATAAATGAATTTACATTCGCAAATAAGAGATAATAACCTGAAACATTAGTGCCTGGAAATGCTTTCTTCTTCAGTAATTCCCAGCCGCTTTCCATACTTAGGAGCCCCAGTTGTATTGAGAATCCAATCTCTGCAACACTTTTTTTACGCGTAGTCACCAAGATTTTGCTTTTTAGACCTTCAACAAGAAACGCCTGCTTGAGACCATCCCAATGATCGGTTTGCCAAAGATCATCAAGAACAATGATGCAGCGTTTAACCTTTTGGATTCGACACATTTCGTCAATCAACTCCGTATTGCTCATACTCCGAATGACATCTCTTTTCTGTTTCAGCGGGTTTGGGTTTAGCTGATTCAACACATCCTCCAAAACCGATCTAATCTCACATTGTTGACTGATGCAAGCCCACGCAAAACTTTGGAAGTGACGTTTAGTATCAACGTGATTGAATGCTTTTTTTGCAATGGTGGTCTTACCTAGACCACCCATTCCCCAGATGGAAATGACGCGATGCTGGTCATCATCGACTAGAAGAGACACAATTTGTTTCAATTCATCTTCCTTTCCCACAAAGCAATCTTCAATATGGAAATGGGGAAAGGTTTTCCTTTTCCATTGCTGATTTATATCGGTGGTGGATCTATCCCCTTGAATGATATTTCTTATGCCGTAGTCTCTCATGCTCATACTGACATGCTCAAGATCCGATTTGATTTTTGAAATCTCAGAGCCTATTTGGTGGAGTGAGTGAAACTCTTTTAAGAGATGCAAGAATATCTTCCAATGAGGTTCTTGAGGCCTCGTCTTCTCTTCGAAGATGCATATGTTTCAATGGCATCTTCAGCTCTATATGCGAGATCTCTGATCTCCGCAATCCAATTGGCAACTGTTTTGCTTTCATGCCGTCTTCTGTCAGCATCTTCAAGGAGGAACTTCATCTCTTTTAACTTCGTTTCCAGAGCTTTCACTTCACCTCCCACACCAGATAGCAACCTTCCTTCTTCCAACAGCAAATCACGTAATGTTTCCATAGCAATTGACAGCACTGCTTCTGCCATCGCTTTTATTTCTGGTTCTATAGTCTATGAATATATATATGGTGGGTAAAAAACATCAAAAATTAAACTATGTTTTTTATATTATCTTGTACGAAAAATTATGAGTTTAATACACTTTATCAGTCAATTCTCAAACTGAATTGTACCCAATATTTGACAAACTAGACATATTATGAAATTATGCCCTAATATTTGATAAATTAGAGAAAGCTACCACAAATAACTCTAGTTTTCTTTTACCTAATAAAAATAAATATTCGTGTAAAACTTCATAATATGAAAAAGTTGGGTTTAGTTTTTTAATTTGTCAAATATAATTCTTTTACAATGGGGTAAATTTATCCAATAGAAAAATAAACTAAGGTTAATTGACGTATAAATTGGGATAAAATTCATAGTTGTGATGTTTGGTGACTGCATGAGCTTTTGAGTAGTGAAGCTTGAATTGTGATTTTTGGAATTTTGAAAACTTGGTTTTCGGCCAAGGCATTGAAAAAAGGAAGAAGACTGAAGAAAGCGTGTTTTACTAATAGAGACGGGTTTGCATTTTTGTGTTGAAACAGAAGTGTAACATGTGGCAACAGCTGGTTGGTTCGAGTTGTTTTAAAGGTGGTTAATTAGTTTAAATAGGGTTTAACCCTTCACCCTCAGTTTTAAGTTTCATTTTTTCAGTTTTGCTAGAAGAGTGAGAGAGCTCAAAGCTTAATATTTCTGGATTTTTTTGTGATTCTATCTTCTTCCACAAGCAGCAATATTCGTCTTTACCTCCCCGTGGATGTAGTTGGATCTATCCAGTAAACCACGTAAATCCTTGAGTTTTTAGTTTGTTCGAATTGTTGCCAGTTCGTATATGTTTTCTATGTTTAATCATTCACTATTGCTCACCAACACAACAACTGGCGCCACATGTGGGAAACGAAATGTGCGCAATCGTGATCAAGGAGGTGAAAGGTGGTTTCAGTCGACTACTGGTTTGTTTCAGCAGCTGTGGTTGATCAAGTAAGAAATAACTTGATTGGATTTCGAATTTGTGTGTTGAATTTGATTCTTGATGTGTGCTCTCGATATTGTTGTTTGGTTTAAGAAGATCTTGCATTTCCTTTTGTGTTATATCATATCTGAATATATATTAGTGCTTGTGGTATAAACTGTGATTTGTGGTGTTTACCTTGATTGAAAACCTATATGTGGATCAAAATTCAATAGATCTTGTGAGTAATGGCTTCAGGAAGATATGATATTGAGAATTTACAGGTAAGAACGATTTTCGGCTTTGAAAATTGAAGATGCAATCAACCTTAGCTCAAGAGGGATTGGAGAAGGCTATTCTTCCAAATGATGCTAGTTTCAAATCTGAATCAGCTGAGCGGAAATTGAAGTTGATTAATAAGGAATGAGGTGCCTTCTTCTTGAGCCTCGATGACATGGTCTAGAGAGAGGTCTCAAAAGAAAAAAATAGTTGTTGATGTGTGGAAGAAGCTAGAGAGCTTATATCAGATAAAATCTCTGGCCAATCGACTCTACATGAAGCAAATGCTCTATTCGTGTAGGTTTTATGATGATGGAGGGATTGTGGAACAGTTGGATGAATTCATCAAGGTCGTGGATGACCTTGAGAACATAGGAGTGAAGATAGCTAATGAAGATAAGGCCATACATCTCATTAATGCTCTTCCCCAATCCTACTCAAACCTAAAGGATGCTAAGTTGTATGGAAGAATAAGAACTATCACATTTGATGAAGTTCAGTCTACACTAAAAGGGAAAGAGATAGAGAAGGCTGCTCACAAAACTAGTAATGATGCCATGAATGTTGGGCTCTTTGTCAAGAAAAAATAGGGAAATAAGTTTCAACAGAAAGGGAGTAACAATCAGGGGTTTACTGGAACTGACAAATCTGGATATCCTCCTAGGAGGGAGTTCAAACTTGTTTCTCCCCAGAACAGGGGAAGGGTGATCTCACAGCCTGCAGAGCCAAAACCATTCAGTGCTCAACAAGAAGCTAGAATTTGCCACTACTCTAAGAAGCCTGGACACTTGATAAAAGACTATTCAGTCCTATGGCAGAAAAATCAACAAGGATAAGGAAAAAATACAGTGAGGTCTCATGAAGAGCTGTCAGATGAGGTGCTTGACGTGGTTGATTGTTCAAATGATGAAGGGTGGATCTTAGACTCGGGATGTTCCTTTCACACGTGTTACAAACTAGGATGGTTTGTAATCATTAAAATGGAGGATGTGGGAACTGTTATGCTTGGTAACAACAAAGTATGCCAGATTGAAGGTATTGGGAGCATCAAAATTAAGAACCACAAATAACCAAGCTTCTCACTGAAGTCAGGTATATTCCCCAGATTCAAAGAAACCTCATCTCATTAGGAACCCTGGAGGCAAAAGCTTATAGCTTCCTTGAACTGAAGGAGAAATTACTGTAGTAAATGGTGAAGAAGAAGTGTTTAAAAGGAAAGAGGAAGAACAACATATATTATCTGTATACTGAAACTGTGGTTGGGCAGGCTGATCATGTAAAAGAGATAAGGAGCAAGCTATGGCATCTCATAACAGGACACATCAGTATAAGGGGCGTGAATGAACTTAAAAAACAAGGTTTAATTCAGTTCCAAGAAAAATGTGACACCAGTAGTAGTGAGGAATGTATATTGGCCAAAAGTAAGAAGTTTCCATATCAACCTAGTAGCAAGAGAAGTACTAGAGCTCCTCTAGAGTATCTACATGCTGATATTTGGGGTCCATCAAGGACTGAAACCCTTGGTGGAGGGAAGTATTTTCTCTCAATTATTGATGACTACACAAGAAAAGTATAGGTCCATATATTGAAGTCAAAGGATCAACCTACTGTGAAGTTCAGATATTGGTGTGTGAAAATTGAGATTGAAAGAGGAACAAGAGTAAGGTGTTTAACAATAGATAATTGCATGGAGTTCTTATATGAAGAATTTGATTCCTTTTGCAGACTTAGGGGAATAAAGATGCATAGGACTTCTCCCTACAACCCTCAACAAAATGGGTTGAAGAAAAGATGAACAGAACCTTATTGGAGAGGGTAAGATGTCTCCTTCTCAGCTCAGGTATGCCCAATAAGATTTGGGGTCAAGCACTTGCTATTGCAAGCTATTTGGTGAACAAAAGTCCCTCTGCAGCACTGGAGTTTAGAACTCCTGATGAGCTATGGTTTTGAAAGGCTTTTGATTACTCTTTGCTGAAGCCTTTTAGATGTCTTGCTTATGTACACGTAAAGCAAGACAGGCTTGAACCCCGAGCTCTTAAATGTGTAATGCTGGGATATCCAACTGGGACTAAGCATACAGATTGTGGTGTATAGAGAAGAATCAACTAAAGGTAGTTATCTCCAGAGATGTAACTTTTAATAAGTTATAGATGCCTTTCCTTGAAAGCAAGAACGAAGGAGTGGTTCAAACTCATTTGAACGATCAGCTTACTGATATTGAAGAAAGTTCAAAATGAATTAAAGTATTAGTTGAATGCTATGAAGAATCAAGAACTGAAACTAAGGTGCTACATGAACAGCAAACTGAGCCAGTACCTCTCAAAATTTATATGTTGGCTAGGGATCAATTTAGGAGGGAGATTAAGCATCCTAGAAGGTTTTCAGAGGCTGATGTAATCTTTCTAGGATTACATAAAGCTGAGAAGTTGCAAGAGAAGAGCCTAATACATATGAGGAAGCCTGTGCTGGAGTGGACAGTAAGAAATGACAGCAAGCAATGGAAGAAGAGATAACTTCCCTAAAGGAGAATCAGACATTGAGATTGGTTGATAAACCAAGAGGACAAGCCTGCATTGGGTGCAAGTGGATCTTCAAAATAAAGATAGAAAATGCTAACGCAAAGCAAGTGAGATTTAAGGCCAGATTTGTAGCTAAAGGCTACACACAAAGAGAAGGGTTAGATTTCAATTAGATTTTCTCCCCTGTGGTAAAACACAACTCAATTAGGTTGTTGTTGGTTGTGGTAGTTCAGATGGATTTAGAGCTACATCAGTTGGATGTAAAAACATCATTTTTACATGGGAAATTGGAAGAAGTGATCTAGCTATATGAACCAGGCTCCAGGTTTTGCAGAACCAGGAAAAGAAGATTAGGTGTGTTTGTTGAAAAAGGTCTTTGTATGGGCTCAAGCAGAGCCCTAGGCATTGGAATAAAAGGTTTGATGAACACATGCTGAAAATGGGATTCTCAAAATCTGAGTTTGACAAATGTCTGTACCTAAAAAATGGTAAGAATGGCAGTTTAATCTATTTTTATTATCTGTGGATGACATGCTTCTGGCTGCGAATAATATGTTTGATATCAGGTAGGTGAAACATGATCTAGCCATGAAGTTTGATATGAAGGACTTGGGAGAGGCATCTAGAATTTTGGGGATGGACATCTTAAGAGATAAGTATTCTGGTAAGCTAAAGTTGCAGCAAGCTAGTTACCCATCTAAGGTTCTGAAGAAGTTTGGAATGGAGAGGTGTAGGTCATTGGCAATTCCAGTGAGATAAGACTCAAGGCTGAGTCAAGAAATGCAACTCAAGAGTGAAGAAGACAGGAAGTTCATGGAGAAAGTTCCCTGTGCAAGCGTAATAGGTACCATAATGTACATAATGATATGTACAAGACTGATGTATGTTATGTTGTGAGTGTTACAAGCAGATATATGACAAATCTGGGCAGAGATCATCGGACTTCACTCTCAGGCATACTCCGGTATCTCATAGGTACAATGTAGTTTGGTTTGATGTTTGAGAAAGGGAATTATGATAATTCAAGAGCTCTCTATGGATATGTTGATTCAGACTATGCATCAAGCATAGATACTTGAAGGTCTCAAACTGGTTTCGTTTTCATTCTCTTTGGGGTAGCTGTGACATGGAAATCAAATTTACAGTCAGTTGTAGCTTTATCCACGACTTAAGTTGAGTTCATGGCTATAACTGAAGTCATAAAGGAAGCTATTTGGTTGAGAGGGATTATTAATGAGCTTGGAATTATACAGCAGACAGTTACCATATTTTGTGATAGTCAAAGTGCCTTGCACTTGGCAAAACATCTAGTGTTTCACAGAAAATCGAAACACATAGATGTCAAGTTTCATATTATGAGGGAAATAGGTGAAAAGGGGTGGATAAAACTTGAGAAAGTTCATACTTCAGAAAATGCAACAGATGGTTTGACAAAACCAATTCCATCCACCAAGTTCAGACATTGTTTGAAGGCGCTAATGTTTGTGTGCTGATTGTAGATCAACATGTATGTCCTGTAATGGGACTAAGAGGGAAGAAGTGACTTAAGTAAGCTGAATTTAGGAGGAAGAATTTGTGATGTTTGATGACTGCATGAGCATGGAGTAGTGAACCTCGAATTGTGATGTTTGGAGTTGTGAAAACTTAGTTTTTTGCTAAGGCATTTAAACAAGGAAGAAGGCTGAAGAAAGCGTGTTTTACTAATAAAGACGGGTTGCATTTTTGTGTTGAAACCGAAGTGTAACAAGTGGCGGAAGTTGGTTGGTTCGAATTGTTTTAAAGGTGGTTAATTAGTTAAAATAGGATTTAACCCTTCACCCTTAGTTTTGAGTTTTAGTTTTTTAGTTTTGCGAGAAGAGATAGAGAGCTCAGAGCTTGAGATTTCTGGTTTTTTCTATGATTGCATCTTCTTCCACAAGCAGCAATAATATCCATCTTTACCTCCCCGTGATTGTAGTTGGATCTATCCAGTGAACCACGTAAATCCTAGTTGGATCTATTCATTTTGTTTGAATTGCTGCAAGTTCGTATATGTTTTCTGTGTTTAATCGATCAAAATTGCTCACCAACACAACAATAGTTTTTTCCATCATTTATAATCATATTCTTGCTAACTTACCTAAATCATAAGATAAATTGGAACATTAAAAATATTAGTTAAAAATTACTAAATTTAATGTCCCTTACCTCAGGTCTGCGTCATTTTTGCGCAAATTCTCATTTTTCTTTATATTTGTGTTTGCCTATCTATTAGTGATTGACTACCCAACCATATAATAATATATTCATTTTTCTTTTTATTCATATACACAATTTACAGATGGATATAATTTTCTCTCAATAATCCAACACAACCTAATTTTTTAAATAAAATATTATTCCCTTTCTCTTTTAATTTATCTTTAATATAAAAATATATCGCACTAGGAATTTATAATTTTCTTAACAGAAAAAAATTACGATAATAAACACAAGTTAATTTCTCTTTTGTAATGTGTGTAATAATCTAACAATATTGTGCTCTATTTGAAGATAATGGTTTTTATAAATTTTGGTATTTTTTAAATAATCAATTAATATATATATATATATATATATATATATATATATATAAGTCACAAGTCCCCTCTTAGATAGGAGATGAGAATGTATCTGGGCCCTCAAAAACATGATTCGAACGACTAAGATTAGATTGGGGGCGATTTTAAATAGTTGCATTCGGTATTATTAAAAAGTTGCAAAGTAAGGGTAAGATGGTAAAAAAAGCAAATTCAACAAACCACATTAATTCGATATCCCTTGATTCGCGCGCACGATCTGTAATTGGGTTTTTGCTTCCGAAATTAATGCTTCGTCCACAACCAATTTCCTCACAAAAAAAAGGAGAAAAAATCTCAGAAAATATTTCAACCCACATTCTGCAAAATTCTTCGTCTCTACCCAGACATTCAACGGCGATTAGCGAAAACACAGAAAAACGTGTAAAACTCCGACGACAAGGTAAACATTCTCATATTACGAAAATTTAAGTAATCCGTTTCATCGGTTTTTTCTTTTGACATTCGTCGGGTATCGTCAAATCTAGAACCCTAACAGAATTTTTTTTTATTTTTTTGTTTGGATTTTGTTACAGAGTGTTCGTTGTAGAAACGGCGGAATGGGTCGGAAAAAAGTTGCACGAATAACCCCTGAGAAGCAAGGTTTTTTAATTTTAGTAGCGTAAATATCATAAATTATGTGAAATACACTTAATATTCTACTGGATATTTGTTAGTTAATGCAAGTAATGTAGTTGGGAAAACTGTTTCTGGAATCAAAACGCAAAAAAATGTGCGAAAGACAGTGTGGATCTGTGTGTTCTATTTTATGTGCTAATTTGCATTAACATTGAATTAATCGTTGCATTTATAACATAAAATTATTTCTTGTCCGAAGTATATTAAAATATGCATTTACAAATTAAAAAATGTTGCAGCAGGATCAAAAATGTATTTGCATTAGTCTAAATGTACATGTCAATTACTGTGTATCATTTTGTTAACTATATTGAATTTGCATTGATGTGTCTGACATATATACAGTGATTAGAACCTACAATTGGCATTTAGAAACTATTATGTCAATGTGCACCTAGGATAGAAGAACATGCATTTACTTTTGAATGAATGTTGCATTACTAACAAAGTAATACTTGCATTAACATAAATATTTAAACTCTAGTCTCATCTGTTTTATAGGTTCGTTTTCAAATAGATATATTCTGTCAATTTAACCCAATAGAATGCCTTCCTAATGCTCAATTATTTGTTTACTAAGCAAATAAATTTGTTGTTGTAAACAAATAGAGAAAGCAAATAAAGGAGAGTCGATGAAGAAATAAAAAAATGGACTGGAGAAACTCAACCAACAAGACCGACTGTGGGATTTATTGCATGAGGCATCTGGAGACATACAAGGGTGAAAAGGAAAAAGATTGGAGCTGCGGGCTAACGAGCAAGAATTCAAAACCACTGCTGAAGACTTTTAGAGTTAAGTTCTGCGCGGAGCTCGTATAAATAAGCTTGAACGATGAATCCCCCAAATATGTTGAAGTAGCAAGGAAGTTCTACAAGTATCATGTCAACCCGAAGAAATTTGATTTCATCAAATTCCTAAATAGCTATCGGTAGAGGTCTGATTGATGTTTTTTAGATAATGCATTGGTATTTTAAAAGCTGATTGACTGTAATTTTCATGTTCTAAAACAATGTTTAGACCTAATGCATATTTTGTTAATCAAATATTATATATGAAAATATTTGATATATAACTTAAATATTGTAAACAGGTTTCTGAATTGTTGAATTATGTGTAGAGAGCATGTTAAAATTTCATAAAATAAATGGCTAATTTAAGCACCAGAGTTTTTGAGATGTATTGAAAGATGCATTAACAGAATTAAACAAGTAGCATTGAATAACAAAAAATATTTGCTATGTCATTTTAAAGATAATACTAACATAATAAAAAAATTGGAAACAATGCCAATATTAAAACATAAACATAAACCTAACTATCTTTTCAAGCATTACTATCTTTCCCCCAGTTTCTTTTATCATGGTTCGCCATTTGTTTACAGGTAAAAATGTAAAAAGATATACAATTTTTAAAATTACGAGGTTATTAATGTGTAAATTTATGAATCATTATAGTAAATTTTTTATAAAATATATACACACAGTCGTGTAAAAAAATGAGATAAGACCGTTGATTAAGTTGCATTATGTGTTGAATAAAATTTGCATATTTTATGAGAAAAACATAATTTAAGCACCAGAGATTTTGAGATGTACTGAAAGATGCATTAACGGAATTAAAAAGTAGCATTGAATAACCAAAATTAATTGCTCTGTCATTTTAAAGATAAAACTAACAGAATAAAAAAATTATAAACAGTGACAATGTTAAGAAATGAACATAAACATAAGTATCTTTTCAAGAATTACTATCTTTCCCGCAGTTTCTGTAATCATGGTTCGCCATTTGTTTACACTTACGACAGCGACACAGTGGTTTTTCCTTCATTCTAGCAGCCTTTTCCTGCCGAGAAACAATACGACTACCGCTGCCCTTCGTCTTGACGACATCAGGTGGATGAATGTTTATTTCCTCCGGCAAATCCTGCCCATAAAATTTGCCTAACATCTGACGTTTATCAACAGAACTTGGGCCTACATCCTCCATGTGATAATATTGTCATTTTTGGTAGAATGAGCCAAACGAGTATCGAAACCAACATTCCTAGCATAATTCTTGTAGAATTCAACACTCTCATCCAAAGACCTAAAAGATTGTCCTTTAAAAGGTTTCAATGAATCTTCGCAAAGTGGAGTGAAAAAAACTGCAATAAAAAATAAAAATTGGAAATATTAGAATATATGTAGACTATCACTGCATTAGTAACATATTTAAAACAGCACTACCGAATAAGTTAAATATGCATTCTGTAAATCATCGCTAAATACAAAATAATCATATTCTGTTTTGGATAATGTATGTTTATAGTCGATGTTAATGCAAATATACAGGCTACATTAATGCAACTAAAGTGCAGTTTCAACCATTAAATTCACAATTCTGTTTTTGAAGAATTAATTTAACATATTATGTTATTGCAAATCTACAGGATATTAAACAGAGACTACAAATTAGATTGAAACTTTTATGTACAAATCACAAAATCTGAAACTAAATAATACAATCATCAGGCAATACAAAAAAAAAATCAAATTCTGCTTTCGATAATGTATGTTTGCATACTATGTCAATGCTAATATACAGTCATTAATAATGTAACTAAATACTTGAATAAAAATTATAAATGATAGAAAAGGATTGGAACGAAAGCAATACCTTGATCGCTGGAGTTCATCGTTAACAGACGACAAACTAAAAAAAAAAATAAAGTTAAATGTTAAACAACATATAAAAAACATAAAATGAAACAGAATCGTTAAAAAAAAATTCCAGAAAAGTTATAAATGAAGAACAATGAATTCTCGAGTGAATACAACTTTAAAAGTACAACGACTGAATGCAACGCAATCGAAACACCAAAAAAAAAATATGATTCGAATCGCAAAAACATAAAAAGAAAAAACATTACCAGAATTCAGGGAAATAAAAACACAAGCTCTTCACTTCGATCTTGTTGAATTGTATATAATACTATACCTATTGAATTTGATAAATCTCGTCGCATTGTAAGGGAGAAGATACGAAATAAATTTGGAAAGATACACTCCAACGCAAATCGGGTGATCACTGGACAAAATTAGTTAGAAACGAATCTCTACACACCCATGCAAAAATACAAAACCACCCTTAATACATTAAATTAATTAAGAAAAAAAAAAAAGAAGGTAAATTCATATGTTAAATTTGGACCGCTGGATTTGAAAAATAGAAGGCTAGGATTCATTCTCATCTCCCATCTAAATGGGACTTGTCATATGATTACGCCTCTATATATATATATATATATATATATATATATATATATATATTAATTTAAATTATATTAAGAAAAAATTTGCATTCAATATTGTGAAATTCGTTGTTATAGAAATTTGAAAGTATTATTCCAAATTAAGGCTTAATACAAGTTTATAATTATATTGTTGTAAATCTAATTTCTTCAGGGCTTGTGCCTGCAATAAAAATAGATTTTTTATATTTTCGTTCATATTTTTCTCACTAGAAATGTATCATAATTATGCTCCAGTACAATTATTTAATAACAACTGTATGACAATTTCTTATTTAAAAAAATAAATATGTTTGTACAAAATTATGCACTACTTGGATTGAGGATATTAAATAATTTCCATCTACTAAAAAATTATAATCGTAAGAATCGGACTTTGCAACCCTGCTAATCAAAAAATAATAAATTAGTTTCATGATTCAAATTTTGGTTATTTAGCGCTTAGGCTCCTGCAAGTATTTATAATACGTTGAACATAAAAAGTTGCATTAAGTTTAATTATTTGACAAGCTAAAAACTTATTTTGTGTTTTGTTGACTTAATTGCACAGGAATTTTTAATAATGATTGATCAAGTTTTATTTATAGGTTTATCTAAACATCTTATTTGAAAGTAATTTTACTTTTACAATTTTAACATATAATAGTTGTATACTTAAAATATGAAAAGAAAAAAATTGATTGACAAACTGCATATATACCACCTAAAACCAACGTAGATCCTACTCTAAGGCCGGATTATAATATTTTAGTGAATTTTACAATGGTGCTACGATTTGATGTCTCATTATGCACACAACAATTTAATTATTTTGAAATCTATATATCAATGCAGTGCAACACTATCTTTTTTTTAAAGATTCTAAACAACCATTTTTTGTTTAACACAAGAAAAATAAACAAAATAAATAGAATAGTCTGGGTGTTGAGAAAATTAAAAAGGAAGGAAAGAGATTATCTTACCAAGCAAGCTACAGCAAATCAAGTTGAGGAGAAGTTTCAAGAATTTGTTGGATTGTAAATGTTATTGAGTTCCTCTTCATTGTGTTTGAATACTAGACAAATAGGCGTTCTTATTTGAAGATGGTAATGCAATACTTTTTTGTGTAATAAAATTAATAAATGTGCAGTAGAAATCATGAAGAAAAGAATGAAAACAAGAGATGAATAAACAAGTTAAGCAAGGAATCCAGATTCATTATTCCATGTTAAGCTACATTAATTTATTTAAAACAAAATAAGAATAACTTGATATGGAATATTACCTAATTTAACATCCTATCCTTAATACAATGTCTTAAATATTATGATATATTCTTAATATTTGTATATATCTTCTGTAAATATTATTTGTATCTTTACGTATCTTAGACTAGATTTAGTTTAGCTTCTCTATATATACTTCCTTGTATTTACGTTTTCCCTTGAGTGAAATAAAAGATTTTATTTCTCACATGGTATCAGCCTAACCCTGGCCAAACCCTAGCCTTTTATCTCCTCCCCGTCGATTTTTTTTCTCGCGCCGTTCATGGCTGCGCAAGTCGACACCGGCGACCTCCCCACGTTGCCTCTTTCTACGATTATCCATATGGTGAATATCAAACTCACCTCCTCAAATTATCTCCTTTGGCATGCTCAGATAGAACCCCTACTTATCACACAAAATTTCATGCCTTATGTTGATGGTTCTATCGCCACTCCGCCACGCACGACGCTGCCGCCCGCCGGACCACCTGCCGTCAATCCGGAATTCTCAAAGTGGTACTCGCGCGATCAATTAATCAAGCTGTTCCTCGTCTCCACTCTGACCGAAGAGTCCATGGCCGTTATTATTGGATGTTCTACGTCCCGTGATGTCTGGCTCGCCCTCTCTCGTTCCTACAGCCACCGGTTGAAGGCCAGAGAATTAAGCCTAAAAGACGATCTTCTTTCGACCAAACAAGGTGACTTATCCATCGCCGATTATGGTCGTCGTTTTAAAGGCTTGTGTGACCAGTTATCAGCCATCGGCCGTTCCATTGATGAGTCGGACAAATCTCACTGGTTTCTCAGAGGTTTGAGTTCGTCCTATTCAAATTTCACGGCTGCTCAGATGGCGCAGGAGTCTCTCCCGGACTTCGATTCGTTGCTTGCTCGCGCTTTAAGCCATGAGTTGTTTTTGAAAGCGTCGGATTGCCCCCCTTCCACCACGTCCGTCGCCTTTCATGCTGCTCAAAATTCTTCCAACTCCGGCAACAAAGGCTCTTCTTCGAAAAACCGTGGCCGCTCGAATGGAGGAAATCAAAAGAAGAAAACTCCTTGGTGCTATTTTTGCAGGCAGACTGATCATGATCCCTTCGACTGTCCCAAGCATTTTGACAGGTCCTTTGTTCGATCATCCAGACCCGCGCCTACGACAAACCTAGCAGAGGCTCTTTCCGCCCAGTGTAATATCTCCTCACCCAACACTTCGGATTGGTATTTGGATTCTGGCGCTTCCGCTCACATCTCTGCTGATGCCTCTCATCTCGACGATGTGTCTGATTACTCTGGTTCTGATCATGTTGCAGTTGGTAATGGTGCTCGTTTACGTATTACTCATACGGGTTCTCTGCACCTATCTGATTCTATAACCTTAAATAGAGTTCTTGTTGTTCCTGCTATTACCAAGAATCTATTATCTATCAGTAAGCTCACTCATGATTTTCCTGTTGATGTGTTATTTACTGATTCGCAGCTGCACATTCGGAATCGGGAAACCGGAAAGACTGTCGCCACCGGCGTGCTTAGGCATGGCTTGTACGTCCTTCATCCACCTGTTTCTGCCTTGTCCGCATCCACTCGGTCTTCCATTCCTCACGCCCCATATGAGGTCTGGCACAACCGTCTCGGCCATTCGTCTGCTAAAGTAATTCAGTCATTAGTACAGTCTAGTCTATTTTCTGTTTCCTCAAATTCATCTAGTCATCTTTGTACTTCGTGTCAATTAGCAAAGAATACTCATCTTCCTTTTCCTTTATCTGATAGTCGTGCATCTAGGGTTTTAGAACTCATTCATTGTGATCTCTAGGGACCCTCTCCAGTTAAATCAAATTCTGGTTTTCGATATTATGCTGTGTTCATTGATGATTTTTCCCGCTTTACCTGGTTCTACCCTTTGGTTTACAAATCTGACTTTCATGACGTTTTTCTTAATTTTCATGCATTTGTTGAAAATCAATTTTCATGCAAAATTAAGACTTTTCAAAGTGATGGGGGTACAGAATTCACAAATTCCCGTTTTAGGAGTCATCTTACAAAATTCGGCATTCATCATCAAATGTCTTGTCCTTATACTCCCTCTCAAAATGGTCGGGCTGAACGTAAACATCGTCACATCACTGAAATGGGTCTCTCCCTTCTCTTCCATTCGTCGTCGCCCCTTCATCTCTGGGTAGAAGCATTCAGTACTGCGGTTCATATCATAAATCGCATTCCTAGTCCCACCCTCTCCAATCGTTCCCCATTTGAGTTACTATTCCATGCTAAACCTAATTATTCCTCCCTTAGGATTTTTGGTTGTAGGGTTTTCCCCTGCCTTCAGGATTATACTAAACACAAATTAGAACCTCGAAGCCTTCCCTGCATATTTATAGGTTACAGCCCAAATCACAAAGGATTTCGATGTTTAAACCCTATCACAAATCGAGTTTACATCACTCGGCATGCCAAGTTTGATGAAAGCTGTTTTCCTTTCTCGTCACAAAATTCCTCGGCACCCATATCTCGCCTCTCACTCACAGAATATTTCGAGCCTCCTTCCTACACGTCTTCCGCGCCCTCGCTCCCACTTACGGCTACCTCGCCATTATCCACGGTGCACTCGCCGTGTCCCCTATGCCCAGCTGATCCAATTCCCGTCCCACCTCCCGTCGAACCACAACCGCTCCCCGAAACCCAGCCCTTAGTTGTTCCAGCAGCCGCTCCGGTTCAGCACGCTGACCCTCCTCCCGTGCCTCATATTTCACCTCCTCGACATCCCATGCAGACGCGCGCCCGTTCAGGGATCTTCAAACCCCGATACCCGGTTGACATTAATCTGGTTTCTGTGTTTTCTGTTTGTGCAGCTCTGCCGGAACCACGTGGCATTAAATCGGCTCTTAAAGTTCCGGAATGGACCCTGGCTATGCATGAGGAGCTGTCGGCACTGCATAACAATAACACCTGGACTCTGGTTCCTCGTCCATGCAATACAAATGTGGTTGGTTCGAAGTGGGTTTATCGCACCAAGTTTCTTGCAGATGGCTCAGTTGATCGTTACAAAGCTCGACTTGTAGCTCAAGGGTTTAGTCAAATTCCTGGTTCTGACTTCACTCATACTTTTAGTCCTGTGGTTAAAGCTTCTACTGTGCGTATTGTTCTTGCTGTTGCTGTTATGAACTCTAGGCCATTACACCAACTTGATGTCAAAAACGCCTTTTTAAATGGTCTTCTCACTACGCCGGTTTTCATGGAACAACCACCTGGTTTTACTGACTCACGCTACCCATCTCATGTTTGTCGCTTACAGAAGGCTATATATGGACTTCATCAAGCACCATTAGCGTGGTACCAGCGTTTCCAGGCATTCTTATTATCTCTGGGTTTTCTCTGCAGCACCGCTGACACCTCTCTTTTTGTCTTCGGTAAATCCGGTGTTCTTATATATCTACTGGTCTATGTTGACGATATCATTGTGACAGGAAACAGTTCCACTGCTATATCGACTCTTCTATCACGCTTACACAAGGAATTCCGCACAAAAGATCTGGGTAAGCTTGGTTATTTTTAGGGTCTGGAGGCGTTCCACTCTGCAACTGGTATTTATCTTACTCAGACTAAATACGCCTTGGACATTCTCAAACGCGCCAATATGACTGACGCCAAGCCTGTGGCGACCCCGTTAGCTCCCGGCGCAACATTCACTGTCGATGGCGCGCCTTTCGAAGATCCAACGCTCTACAGATCCTTATTGGGTGCGCTGCAGTATCTTACTATAACCCGTCCGGATCTTGCCTATTCAGTCAACACCATGAGTCAGTATCAGCAGAATCCTACTATCGACCACTTTCAGGCCCTTAAGCGTATTCTTCGCTATGTCAAGGGTTCAGTTCGCTTTGGTCTCACCTTCAGCAAGGGAAGCGCACATCTGCGTGGCTTCTCTGACTCTGATTGGGCGCGTTGTCCCGACACGCGCCGCTCAACATATGGTTACTCGATTTTTCTCGGTCCTAACTTGGTCTCCTGGAGTGCAAAGAAGCAGCCGACAGTCTCTCGCTCGAGTTGTGAATCTGAATACCGCGCCATTGCCAACACTGCATCAGAAATGCAATGGATCTCTAATCTTCTACGTGAGTTACAGTTCGATCTTCCTTCGACACCTTGCCTCTACTCCGACAATGCAAGCGTGCTCTTCCTCACTCAGAATCCGATCTCTCATAAACGAGCGAAGCATATAGATATTGATTATCACTTCGTTCGGGAACTTGTCACTTCGAACAAGCTTCGTACCAAGTTTGTTCCTTCTGAAGATCAAGTTGCTGACATATTCACCAAGAGTTTATCGAGAAGCTTATTTGAGCACTTTTGTTCCAAGCTTCGACTCTCACCGCCGTCTTCGCTTGCGGGGGGGTCTTAAATATTATGATATATTCTTAATATTTGTATATATCTTCTGTAAATATTATTTGTATCTTTACGTATCTTAGACTAGATTTAGTTTAGCTTCTCTATATATACTTCCTTGTATTTACGTTTTCCCTTGAGTGAAATAAAAGATTTTATTTCTCACACAATGATATGTTTTTTTTTTCTATCAGAATTGTTAGTAAAAAATTACGCCATTTATGTATTGAGTATGAAACCTCGAGTACTTTACATTAGGTCTTCTCTTATGAACAAGATTTTTATAAAACTAATCATCAGTATTATTATGATTTTTCACACTTGTTGGTCCCGGTTTTTCAGAGTTTAAAATGTTTGCAGCGGAAATAATATAAAGTAAACGTTTTCTTGCACTTGCTGGTTAACCAACTGACTGGGACCTGTCAGCTGGTGATTCAAAACTTAGAATATTTTAGGCCTTGTTTGCTCAGTTATCAGTTTTCAGAGTATACACCAGCACTTGGGTGCTGGGTTTAAAATAAGAATGTAATGCAGAAAACTGATAAAGACAAAGGATTTATAGTGGTTCGATCAACTGATCTACGTCCACTCTCCAGTCGTAGCACTGGAAATTCACTAAGAGTAATCGGGTACAAGCGTCCTACGATCTATCTCTAGTTGGTGAATGCCTCGTCCACCAGTTCACTAGATCAACCGCTCCCGGCCTTGTTTCCTTCTTCAACTATGATCAGCTGGTGGAGTGCGAGCACGTCACTTCAACCTCCACAGCTTCACTGGGTGTTTAGTTCTCCCAAGAATGTATCTTCTCAATACGGCAAACTGCCCGTGATAACTCGAGTGCTGGCTGGCACAAAAGCTGCTGTGAACTTCCTCGGAAGAGAAAGAGCACCAAAGAGATCAATAACTTACAAGCTGGAAGCTTGAAGTCTCGTGTTTGAATAAATCAACACACGGTAAGCTTTAAGAAAAGCCTCGAAAGTTGTATGCGCTTCTACTTGCTTGAGCGTAATAAATTTTCAGTCTTTCGGTAGATGAAGAGTATTGAATGTCAGGAAGCAAGCGTCTTAAATGTTGGTGGTTCCGACCTATTTATAGACGCGGGATCCCATTCAAATCTTCTAGCCGTTTGGACACATCCGGAAGGATGTCAGACCTCAGATGTCCTTCTGACGGCGGCAGGTATGTTTTTCCGGAAGGAACCATA